>OZ014440.1:10523124-10650775 GCA_963966035.1 Acleris laterana
TGCACCTTAAATCTGCGCTGCGAGAGTCTGTATTATTTCGCCCGTCATGAGCTTTACTGACTCCGCCCACCTCCCAGGGCTGGCACTTACTTGTACTATTTCTATCCGTGGCTGTTGTAAGAAAACAAATTGAATTTATGATAATTTGTAGTTTTTTTTATGTAGTTCTTACTTAAATGACGAGAAAAAATAGTTTATGCCTGGAGGGCTGGCAAAAGTTGTCCGCGACTTGTTTGTTGTTTGCTCCGATCTCCCTTTCCATCTAAGTAATAAGACGTAGTTTACTAGTATTAACCTTCAACATACATGCTAATTTATTTATTTTTTGGCATTTTACTGTAATGTGATAAATGCCAAATTTTTTGTTTTATTGAATCCCGACTGTGCTAATACTGTTGCACACCTGTAATTGGTACTAACTATTTAAGTAACTATTTTCTTTATACATACCTTTTGTATTTGTATTTGTTTGTACAACTATTGGTGTGTCTAATTGAATAAATAAATAAAATAAACAAATCAATATAGACCTTAAAATTTTTTGTTTGTTATAAACTCAAGTACTATCGTTACCTACTCTGTTACTTAGAAAAGCTGCCATTTGTTTGTGTGTTGTGTTTACCTAATATCCAGCACATGCTGACCTTGCTTTAGCAGGCAGTTACTAGTACTGGGAGATCTACTTACTTACACTGAACGCTGTTTAAGGCAAACTGGTTTTTGGTCCGAATAAGTTGAAAACTGCGAAACTGCGGACGGGTCGTTAATAAAATAAATAATATTATACCGCTCTTTTTGCGTCGAGGATTCAAAACTGTAGGTACTGATTATGTCAGTAATTAAGTCCAGCTACTCGTAACTACCTATCTAGATCGAAGTTATTAATAATAATAATAATATTAATAATAATCTTATCTTTCGTCAGGTCCTGAGGCAGGTTAAAAAAAGATAATTCGACATTGGAGTTATTATTCAAGCACCCGTATGCGATGCAGTACTTTTTGCCTTTTCGATTAGTCATATTCGTATAAGTGCGTATTCAAACAAAAACTTTGGCAGCGCACGGCGGCGCGCGTCGAGACGAGCGCTCGCGTGACACTCAACTGATTCGCCCCTTGCAAGGGGCAGCACATTTTGAAGGCGATAGCGCGGAGTGTCACCGGCCTGCCCGGGGTTAAAATTGAAGATAAATTAATTTACAAGAGGGATCCAATATGAAAGATTTAAGTAAATAATTTAAGGTATATACTACTAATTGTGTTTCACCCAAGAGCCTGCAAATTTTGACAACTCATGAACAATAAATAAAAATAGCCAAGTACTAATAATTTCATTAGATTAAATTAGCAATAACTAGCTAGCGATAATACTTATTGTGTTTCACCTAGGATTCCTGCAAATTTTAACAAATCATAAACAACAGTTATACCTCCACGAGCCAAAAGATAATACCTATCTGTCCAAATATTGTTTCAATTTCAGTTGTTATAATTGCTTCCTAAATCTTCAGTAATAAATAACTAAAAATAATGTATGAATAGAATCTTATTACCGTGCTGGTACTGGGGGCATTGGCTGTCCATAACCCTGATGAGCAGGATGTGGTCCAAAGTGGTCATGAGCCCAACCATAAGAGCCATAGGCGTCATGAGGCATACCCCCATATCTTCTGTCTTCCATAGGCCAATCTGGTCTGATGCGTTTAGTAGGGGGCCCCTCACCCCTTATTGGTGAGTAACCACGGCTTGCGCTTGCTCCACCACGATAGTCCCTGTAGTCAGGGCCAGACCGACCTCCACGTGATCTGAGAAAAGTTCAAAATTTGTAACAATAAATGTTTTAATGTTTAAATTAACTTGGTACCTACAAAATGAATAGAAAGCTAATTATGCAAGATGGTATCTATGCTACTATAGTTAACAAAATAGGTATAAATATTTTGCTCATACATCTAATCTAAATATATCCAAATGGGCCCAGAAAATAATATAAAATCATTAATTAGATTAATGTACATCAAAAGATAGTTATTGGATGAAAGAACTAAGAATGGAATGCTTTACTAAGTGTATCTAATAATAGTTCTGATATAATTATTTAATTTCTCTTAATTATACCTTACAATTAAAGCAATCGAACAACGCTTGGAAGGCCTAGGGGCTTGGGTAGGGAGTTTAGGGGTTGCATGATTTTGAGGTTGGGATCTGAAAAACAGAACGTACAATATGCGATATACAACAAACTGCTGCCACATACGCTAATATGTACCTCTCAGACCACTCTTCGCGGCCACGACCCCGTTCTTCCCGGCGATCGCTGCTCCGGTAACTGCTTCCCTCCGCAGTGCCTCTTTCACCACGAAATTTATCACGCCTCTTACGATCATATTCGTCATCGCTGTCAGCCATAATTTAGGATACCGATGGTAATATCGTCAATTTGTTACTATAGTTGCAATTTTTGTAGAGTCAGCCAAATACTCTGTCAAATACTTGCGAAAATTATTTTGGAGATCCGAGATACCAAAGCGTAAACGTTTCATTCGCTCACTCAACTCAATAAAACCACAGAATAGATCACGAATTTCATTTCATTCAATAGCACGTGATATGTTGCCAGGTGTGATTATATAAAGAAACAGGCCCAATTCTCAGGTCAATAGAGATTATGTCGCATTATAAAGGTTTGGTGGCCGATTTATAAGAATAATGCTGGTGCTATAATATTATCATCCAACACCCGAACTGATTGTTCAACTGTCGATGTGTAAAAGGGTGGTTCCGACACTTCGTCCGCTTGAGTTATCGCTATAGATCGCTAAAGCTTTCCCATAGCCCCTACTTTCAAAATCGAAGTTCGATTTTACGTTAGCTCCATCCCCGTCACTTGTCATTCGCTAAGGATGGAGCTATCGTAACTTAGGCTGAAAGTTAAGAGTTTGGGTGTTGAACGATGTGTAGTACCAGCATTAGAATAGCTTTATTGCCTCACACCGAGTTAGTTAACAGAAGGACAAGTTCGTTAAATCACACCGAGTTAGTTAATTTGCAAGAGTACTTTGAAATTGAATAGAAATAATAATATCTATGTATTTGTAACTCGATAACGAAAATAAAACCATAAATTTAAAGTATTGTAATTTAATTAGGTAAGTACTATAGTTAAGCAGAGTAATTGCAGTGCCCTTACAGGGTTTATGTAATAATACTTAAGAACTTTGTAACCACAACATAAGGCAATAAAATATATTATGGCTATGACTATGACTAAGACTACAAACAAAAATCCACTTACTGCACTACTTACTCATTTACTCCACAACCTTCTCCATTCTACTCAGGAGAGTAAAACCGGCCACAGGAGTGGTTTAAAGCTACAAATTACAATTTACCGTCACTTTACAGTTTACACGTTTCCATTTGACACAACCTCGTCCAATGACGATCAGTCATTCGAGCAGTGTTAGTTGCCAGTTTAGACCTGTAAAATTGTTATTGTAACTGTATAAAACGTGCCCCGAAACTCATGACAAAAAACGTGAAAAGCAATCCAATTTGATATGGCAATGGGTTGTCATTTTACTCAAATGTAACGATGGTTTTCAGGGAAATGTCCTAAAACCCCATCGATTTCAAGTGGAAAGGTTATATTATTATCGCAGCCTAAGCGAGAAAATCCGCTCGTGCGTGGTCAGCTTCACGGTAGGTTTCTCTGTTGGTAATGTCGGTACCTATTCATGTTTTAAACGATGTAAGTAGTATGCTAGTTATAAGGAAGGAACTAAAATGATGTACTTTTAAACAGGTTTAAAGTAAAACAAATGACACAAAAAATCAAAACATTTTTTTATTACATGAGTTACCATGAAACCACCATGTACCATGTGTAATCATTGTGTGAAACAGTTTATAACTCTCTGAGAGAGCTGTGTAGACGTAGAGAATCCGTAAATGAAATTGGAAAAGTTTTTACTTTCGACTCTCGTCTTTGCTAGGCTATTCAAGCCTTTATTCACAATAAACGACACGCCTTTTTCTTGATTTAGTACCTACCTAACGTGTGAATGTTGTGCAAAACAGAGGCTTAAATTACAAACTTTTAATGTAAGTAACTACTTAACCAACAAATAAAAGAACCGTAGCTTACTTTAACAAGACATATTTTGAAGTCAATTAAAATATTTTTGGTGTCTTGCCTACTTACAACTCAGTGTTCCATTAAGTAATTCGTTATTTTTCTTCAACAAATAAGTAGGTAGGCAGTAGTTGTAGTGCAGCAACAAATAGAGCCAGATTTGGTACTGTGTTAGGGCACATATCACATACCTACAACAAAATATGTGTAAAACGTTTTTTCTGTTCACTCAGCGATTCGGCTGCGAGTGTGTAGGTACAGATGTAGTGAATAATCCTTTCCCATCGTGTTTTGTCGGATTAGTTCGTATTTATCTAGCTTTCTCAATTAGCTTCAGTACCCATCAACAAGTCAACTGAGAATGCAAGATAAATACGAAGTTATCCGGCCAAAAACGATGGGAAAGGATTATTCACTACATCTGTACATACAATTTGTTACTAGCGGCACCTAGCGGTGAATGTGTTAGCTGGCCGCAATGCGGGAATCCACACAGGGCGTATGTACCCTTGATCTATGAAATGTGCGAGTTTGTCTGATGCAGTTTTTTTTAGTATTTTCCGATGCTTACGAATACTCTATTCTACGATTGATACAAAAAAAGAAATAAAATATAGAGTAGCGATTTTACTCATTCACTTCTAAAGACTTTCAACTATTTTAAATCTATACGTACTAAAACGTAGGCACCTGCTTACAGATAATAATATCTCATTAAATCCCACTGGACAGTCCGTCTGTATGTAATAAAATAAAAGACTAGTTAAGAATTTTAAATGCAAAATATACCAGCTAAGTTATTCACCTCGCGCGTTTCTGGCAAGCCCAATGATTTTGTTCTTGAATGTACTTAACAAAAACCGGGGTCGTCGCGATTCACACGTCAACCCTATTCGACGCATGGCGGCGCATGCAGATTGACAGTGCTGACGCAGTTGATGTCGTCAGTAGGCAGCATTGCCAGCACAGGGTGTTACAGCACAGTGGCGATTGCCGCACTCCAGCTCATGTTCGCTGGCCGCTCTGGTACGGCCAGCCGATGCAGCCAGTTTAGGAGAAGTTGATCTATAGTGGCGTTGGTTGTCGCAGTTTTTTTAACTAAAATGTGCTAGTCACACTGCGCCTGCGGGATGTCGCATTCAAACTTGTGTTTGCCGCATGCCATAGCCATTCGTTCAGGAGCAGTTGATCTCATCAGTACCGTCGCCGCAGTTGTCGTGGCCGTCGCATCGGAAAGTCCCGGGCACGCAGCGGCGGTTACCGCATTGCATCTCGTGTCTACCGCAGCCGCCGGCGCAGCCGTGCGGCTCGTCGCTGCCATCGGCGCAGTCCGCAAAGCCGTCGCAGAACCGGACTCCAAGAATACACTCGCCGTCCGTGCACGTGAATTGGGATTCAGGGCACTCTGTAGAAAAACAGGATTAATTTCAATTTCCGCGAGAGGTCCGCGCGGGGGGCAGGCACTACGCTTCCACCTCTTAAGAGGACTTCGACCGTCCAGTGGGGGGGGACCTCATGACTACTATGTTTTCTACTTAACTACCTAGAGTATTGTCTTGAAACCGAAGGATGGGTTTTTGTCATAAAATGAATACCTACCCATTTTTTAGGGTATTATATATAACTTAATATAAATCAACTATGACTAAGTTAATGGAAAAAAATGGCCACTTTAAAGTTGACTGCACTAAGGTTAAAGGTTATTAAACTTTGTCATATATACTATCATTTGTAAAATACATTCTTCAATTTCAAGACAATACTTTGGATTATTAGAAAATACATTGTAGGTAATGAGGGCGCCACTGGACGCGCGGTGAAGTCTTAAACCCATCGGCCGAAATTTAGGACATTTGTCAAAGTGACTTTTAACTTTAGATGATTGACACAAGATTATTTATTGAACTAACGAAGGTTTACGTGGGCCTTACGACGTTAAATCGGCTAAAGTAGGCATTAATTAAAGTTCAACTCTGAGCATGGCGACTGACAGCTACCTAGATATCTATTTGGACATTTACTAATTGTGACTTAATTTAATGTTTTATTTCTGAGTGTGGCCGCCCGATGAGACTATTGTAAAATATTATCTTGAGAAATCTTAGAAGTACTTTTTTCAAGTTAACATGAACAGTTCGATATAAAACTTGATGTCGATTTAGACACAATAAATAGGTGGTCCCGTTAGGTATCAGACGGTGGATTTATATTCGTAACGTAGCCCAGTTCCGAGGCTGCCAAATGGGGGTCACTTCAATTTACTTTAGATACCGTGTATTGTTCATTTCACTACCTATAACATTGATACAGTTTCACAAGTGAATTTTTATCATTACAGTAAAAAACAAAGGCAGGCGGGTGAAAAACAAGATGTAGAGTTATCTCTACAAAATCTGCGTCAAAAAGAGCGAGCGAAAGATATAACAGGGAGGTAGGGGACCATTGGGCAGTCGGGAGGTTCGGACACTACCTTATAAGGTATCACCGACCACGTGCCTACCTTCTCGAGCACATCCTTCCTGATCCAGCAATACAGGAACAGTTTCGTCGAACCAAATCCCAAGTACCTACTCTGCTATGGTAAGTCGGGAGGTTCGGTTCGGGTACTATAGTATATTTATAAGTTATAATATAATGTAGGGCCCAAACTATTGGGCAGTCCCCAATGTTCCCCTACCTCTCCTACCTACACCGTGTTTTTTTTTTACGTGAGTTTGGTCTGACCTTATGACCTTATGAATGCTATCTTAAAATTATGCCAAATAAAAGAAAACACGTTGTATACATAATATTGTATTGAATGACCAAGGTCAAGACGCACAAACGTAGGTACTTTCTATACGCTCACCGGTCAAGTTTCTTTGATTTGAATCTCGGTGATTTGTCGTCGTTAGGTCTAATTTTCCCCAGCGTTTACTTAGCTACATAATAAGAAGGTAGTGATACCTGTCGTGCAGTTAACTTCATCATAGCCATCCCAGCAATCGATGACCCCGTCGCAGAGCTTGTTGTTGGGAAAACAGGATATCGACTGCCCGCAACGAAACTCCTTCGTTAGGTCACACTCTGGAAAAGTAAATAAATTATTATATTAACTAAGATAATAAACATCCTAATATTTAATGTGTACGTTACGTTTAAAATTTACACCACCACCACCACCTTCCGCCTTAATTATCGTGGTCTCGACTAAGGTACGTTCTGAATATTTTAATTAATAACAGGATTATTATTTAATTAATTGATAAACATCTCTTACGTTACCGTATTAAAAAATATTTATTCATTCAAAATTGAGCTCCGCTTAACGGGAATTTCTAATGGTTATATTATAGCGAGGAGACCTAGATACTTAGTGTGGTTACATAAATTTGTGTCGAAACCTGGCGACAAACAACCGATTCACTTGCTCACCAGTGAAGCATATAAACAATCAGATTAGCCTATAGTCCATACTGACCGCAGTGCATTTCGTCAGACTTATCGTAGCACTGCACGGCACCGTCGCAGCGCGCCGAGGAGGCGACGCACAGGCCGTTGCGGCAGCGCCACTCGCGCGGGGAGCAGGTCACCAGGCTCAGCAGCCGGCAGACGCGCACCCCGCGAGCCCGGTCCACCAGCTGACACGCCTCCGTCTCTAAGGCGCACAGCCCACCACAACCTACGAACGAATACAGGGTATTGTACCCACTTTCAACTACATGTGTGCATTCATTCCGCCAAGCCAAAGTCCTAAGAGGAATAATACTTAGGCTGATTGGTAAGTAAGTATGTATATATACTTCAAACTTACCAGTAGGGTCGTCAGCGTCGATAGCTTTCTTACAGTCCGGAGTCCCGCTGTTCTCGTCGAGCATACATATTTCATCTGTTTGGCACGAGCAGAAACTCTGCGATACAATATCTCTGTTTATAATATCTTTTGGTCTTTGGGTTTCTTTACTTTTACTGGAGTTTCTCGGGTAAGTTCTTATATTTTTGCGTATTTTTGATATGACATTGTTGATTAAAGTATTATTTTCTGTCGTACTGCTGAATACTTCCGTAGTCAATGAGATTTCTGTGACAATTTCCGGCAGTTGGGCCGACGGTAAAGCTACCATATTTGTTACTACTGGGGAAGTTTGATTTAGGATTATTGGTTGAGTTGGCACTACAGTTGTACTGATTACTTTCGTTACACGTGTAAAACTAGGAGTAGTAAAATTTACCAAAATGAAACTTATCACTACAATAGCAACAATCATTACACTTATTGAGCACGCCTGGATCTGAGTCCGCTTCTTGGCGGGGTCAGCCAGAGCAAAGTTCACGACACACCCGATGCCTTTCAGGCTCTTTCTCAGTCTTCGTGGATTAATTTCATTAGGCTGTGATTCATAAGAAGTACATTTTTGGCGAAAACTTGAGTCTATTTGATGAGATATTGACGGGATGCAACGGTTGATCTCTACCTCGTTGGTAGCAGACTCTCTCGCAGAACTGCTTCGGTATGAGAAGACTTCTGGACGATTATGATCACATATTGAATCTCCCTTAGGTTCCTCTAACGCCGAGTTTTTCATACATGGTTTTAAGTTTGGAGTGGAATGGTCGTTAGGTGTAAAAGTGGCCTTTGGAGATTTTATTTCATATTTTCTCATCTTTCCTTTACAAGTATAACAGTATGTGATAGCTCCATCATCGCCGGGTCCATTGTTTAATATAATTCGCCTCAAGTTGCTATTTGACCAAAGGTGGGAGCAGTACAGTTGATCCCAGTTGGATGTTGAGGCGTCTGTATCAGTATCTCCACCTATTTCTCCAGAAAAACTATTTGAGAGAGTCATTATAGCTGATAACCTTTGTTTATCGTCATTATAATATCTGCAAAAGAGAAAAGGGTACCTACTTAGCGAAGACTACATAGTTAGTAGGTAATTATGTACGTGTATTTTAATTAGTGAAGTAACATTATACTTTAGAAGGGTAAGGGTTTTCTACCTAATTAACGAAATGTAAACGATACGGTTAAGCTCGTAAGGGGGTTTAATGTGGCAATTTAAATATACCGGCTTAAGTTTAAAGGAGATCTAGGTAATATATGTTGCATAATAAACATTCTAAATTGTGATCATTTTTAACCCCCAAAAATAGTACCTAACTCAAAGGTTGTATAAGTTTAACGTCTGTCTATCTGTCTGTCTGTCTGTGGAATGTAGCGAAAAATGAACCGAATCGAAAGTTTTTTTTTTTAAAGCAAACTAGTTTTTTCGGGATTGTACGTTTCATGATAATCGGTTGGCCGTTTAAGATATATCAGTTCTAAAAAAAGGGGTTGTCATTATACCGTAGCTTTATCTATTTAATAATTATTTAAACCGGTGTGATTGCCGGGTTAGAATAGTGCCACTCCATGTCTTCCTATAGAAATCGTAAGAGACGTCTAAGGGATTAAAGGCTTGTAGTATTGTTAGGCGATGGGCTTGCAACCAGACACTAATATACACATGGTAAACGTCTCAGCCTGTAGTGCAAAACTTAGTTATAGGATTAACAACAAGTTGTTAGAGTTGTTGGTAATTCTGTGAGTCTGCCTACCCCACTCTGGGATGAAGGCGAGACGGTATGTATGTATGTATGTAATTATTTAATGTAGTGGTTACGTTCACTTCTCTCGCTCGACTGCCAGGGTGTCCCGTGTTCGATCCCCGGTAAGGGCAATATTCGTATGATTAACACGAATGTATTTTTTCTGAGGCTTTCTGATTTTGTGAATGAAATGTTTTCTATTAATTTAGGTATAGATCAATACAAATAAGTTCGTGTTAGATATCCCCATTGAACACTTATATTAAGCAACTTTATTTTCATTTATTACAATTGCAACTAGGTTATACATACATAGACTGTACGAACTATGTGATGTGTAAAATCCACGTTAAATCACACAACCCACAAACTGGGCACCTAGTTCGTATCATTTCCTCAGCGTTAAAGTATACCTAGCACTCGTAGCAGTCGCTATCGTAGATATTCTCGAAGAGATTTTTGCACGGCAATAATATATTTACGTCGTGAGATTAAGCACGCTTAACATTATTATCTTCGTTTAGACACCTTACTTTCTCACGTATTACTTATGTCTATCTTTTAAACTGAATTTATAAGTATCTGTTTAAATAAAAAATATATTATACAAAGATAACCTTCTGCTTAATAAGGTCACGAGTATAAAAATGAGATCGTATCACGTATACTTCAACTGCTCTTTGCTCTCAAAACTTTTTACAAGAAACTTACAAGGCAGTTCGGTTTAAATTAAATGTATAAGGTTGGGATTGGATTGGCCACACTAAGTTGTAGTTAGAGTCCAATACGCTACCACGTAACGTAACGGTGACCCTCACAATAAGATCAGCTGAGATTAGGATCCTTCAAACTTACCCGCGAAATAGCGAAATTAAATTGTAACTCTACTTACATGGTACGATGAGATTGTTTATTGATTAGACACTTACTAGCACATTTTTACTATTTAAAAAAATATTGTCTGAATATGGAAGCGTGTGGACGTCAGCGTGCTGAGCAGCCGCGGGTCTTGTGGACGGGCCCCGTTACCCTGACGACGTCGAAACAACCACCAACAACCCCTTGGAGCGAGACCTAACAAGAAAAGAGACAAGCTTACCAAACACGTCTAGTTGGAAAGAGATAACTGTATAGGGGTTGGTGACGTACTGGTGCCAGTGACCAAGTAGGCCTGTGCTCAACCAAGAGTGACGCGCGTTTGAGTTCGAGCGAGTCAACTGAACCAACATCTGTTCCTTTTAACGCCCCTAGTTAAAGTGCGACAAGTAAGTAATAAATGCAGGTGTGCTGACGTCACGCGAATTAAAGTTTTCTCAACGCTTCGAAAAGTTATCATAAACGAAATCGGTACCATGTCAGTGTACGTTAATTAGTATCCGACGGTTTAAGGCGAGCTTGGTATACGAGTACCTATGTTTTATTACGTAAATGGTTACCTAACAGTTGGTGAAGTTCTTGAAGCTTGTAGCTATGTGTAGGTCACTAAACAAGGTCTATAGCTGACTATAGTTATCATCAGCCATTTCTTTCATTATCGATTAGAAATGTATATTTTTTAGGTGGTTCATTCTCTGTATCAACTGCAAACGCTCAGATATTTAAAGCAAGCAAGTAAATTGATATTCATGACATTGTTTTTGTTATTTCTATAAAGTGCAATGACCTTTGATAGATAACACAGCATAAGATGAAGCTGACATCTAACAAAAAAAATATCGTTTTGTCACTAAACTTTAGTGTAACAACTGTGTGTGTATTACCACACTGTAGCACCTTTCTCAGTAAAGTGTCAAAATTAAGTTAGTTCCTTATGATTTCGTCCTTGCTCTAACATAATATATATTGTTCTCTGCCAGGAAGTTTTTTATACTATTAGTGTGGGAAAGTTACCGACTGTAGAAATCTGTCGAAATGTATGGAGTTAACGTATAGGCAATCGCAAAACAGCTTACGTTAATCATACACGTAGGTATCGTATATTCTTCGATATCTGCAGTTTCTAACGTTTGTGATTGCACCTTGTCTAGTCGTACAGCTATTGAACTTCTTGGGACATAGGTACAATACATGGGATATAAATAAAATGTAAGATACAATTATGTTATAAGACAATTACCGTACAACACATAATCATATTTTAAGTCACCGTATAAAGCATATCTATTTGAACGCACTATACATAACGTTAACGCCTAAGAATGTGCCAGCAGCAACTTTGATCAAGTATTAAATTTAATTTGCGTCTCTGATTGTGGCAGTAACTCAATTATCCTAAGAGGATTATTTTCGGTTTCGAGAAATAGACAATTGCATTAATTGTTACGTCTAAACATTTCAGTTTTTTTTTTAAGTATATTTTGAGAGTGCAAATTGTAAAGAAAAATTACCCCCCGGAACCCGGAACGTGCTAAAGGAAATGTTTTGCAACACTCGCTCAATTTATAATACCTTTGTTGAATGACGTCGCGTGCGCACAGAAATCGCGCGACTTGCTCGACTCGCCTGTTCCCGGAGAGGGGCTTCGTCTGCGTAAGAATGTGTACTTAACCAAGTTGCCTTAGGCACATGTCCACCGCCGGCGAGGAAGCGATTTGTTTAGGTATCGACGTTTAACGCTAAGAAACGTAGAAAAGATCCCGCGACGATAAAAGAGACACATATATGAATAGTTGATCGCTGGCTGTTCACACTGCCGGTGAGAACTCGTTCTCAAATAAAAGATATAGATAGACCCCGTGTCAATAAAAGAGACACATTTATGAATAGTTTTAAGATAGATCTCGTGTCAATAAAAGAGACACGTATATTATGTTGATCGCTGGCTGTTCACACTGCCGATGAGAACTCCGTCTTCAAAAAAAGATCTAGTAAGACCCCGTGTCAATAAAAGATACACATACTATACTAGTATGATATATGAGTAGTTGATCGATGGGCAATGGCTGTTCACACTGTCGGCAAGAACCCGTTCTCCAATAAAAGATGTAGAGAGATCCCGTGTCAATAAAAGAGACACATATATGAGTAGTTGATCGCTGGGTCTACCGCTTCTCGCTCATCGTCAGCGCAGAACAAGTGACTTAAGCCTGATTACTTGACTTCAATTGTCGGCTTTGAAAGAGAAGCATCCATCTCCAGCAGCTGACGTCCAATTCCCTGAAGGACCAAAATGGTGGGGAGGTGCTGCTGAAGGTGGATGTGAAGAATGCTTTTAATTCTGTGGACAAAATTCCAAATGTTTACAATTTTCTTTGGCAATGTTACGGTTCCGCATCAAAATTAACGTACAATGGCAACGAAATTTCTTCAGCTGTAGGGTGCCAACAAGGGGATCCTCTCGGACCGGCTGTTTTTAGTCTCGCCATACACCCCATTATCCAACGCCTGCAATCAAAGTTCAACGGGTGGTACTTGGATGATGGGACTTTAGGTGGAGATGTTAATACAGTTTTTAACGATCTCGCTCTTTTAATAGCCGAGTTTCGTGTAATTGGTCTGGAACTAAATTTTACAAAGTGTGAACTATTTATTTCGGATGATTTTGTGGCCAAAGAAACTGTAATACAAAAATTTAATTGTTTGACCCCCGATATTAAAAATGTAAACAGATCTTCACTTCGTTTACTGGGCTCTCCTATTCTTGATGAATCTATACCTCCTTTTTTCGAAGAGAAAATTCAAAATTTTTTGCAATGTTCAGACCGCTTATCGAAAATTAACACACACATGGCTTTTACCATTATTCGTTTTTGTCTTTTTGTTCCTAAATTTACATATTATACTCGCTGTTGTCAACTCTGGAAGCATACAGATCTATTACACAGAATTGACAGCATCATAAAAAATACTTTGGCTTCGATTTTAAACATAAATGTAGATGAACGAGAGTGTTTACAGGCCTCACTTCCTGTGCGATCCGGTGGTTTAGGCATCAGGTCGGTTTCTGGAATCGCTTTGCCCGCGTTTCTGTCCTCAGTACATAGTACTCAAAATTTAATTGCAAAAATTATTTCCAAATCTTTTTCAAATTATTTCATACCACATTTTAACGAGGCCCAAGACACGTGGGTTTTGGCTTGTCCAAACTCTGAGCTCCCAAAAACTCTTTCTTCTCAGAGGCTGTGGGACGGACCGATCTGCGAGCAAGTACGGAATCAACTTTTACAAACGTGCAACAGCTCCGCAGATCGTGCCCGTCTCCTAGCGGTCGGAGTGTGGGAATCGGGTTTGTGGCTACAGACGCTTCCATCGCCGAACACAGGAACTTTGTTAGATTCATCAACATTTAGAGTTGCAACCTCACTCCGCTTGGGTGCACAATGTTGTGCTCCTCACCGCTGCCAGTGTGGCGCTAGCGTCGATCGGCTTGGTCACCACGGTCTATGCTGTACGCGAAGTGCTGGTAGATTTTCCCGTCACTCCAGCATTAATGATGTCCTCCGTCGGGCTTTTACCACCGCCAATTGCGCGGCAATTTTGGAACCAAATGGTCTCATGCGCGATGATGGTAAAAGACCTGATGGGATGACTCTTGTTCCGTGGAAGTTGGGCCGGCCGTTGGTTTGGGATGCCACTTGCGTGGACACCCTTGCGCCGTCACATCTTCCCGGAACAAGTACTAGGGCTGGTTTCGCGGCGGAATCAGCGGAGACCCTCAAAAGGCGCAAATACAGTCGACTTGATAGAAGTTACATATTTGAGCCTTTTGGGGTCGAAACTTTAGGACCGTGGGGACCAGGAGCACACCGTATTTTTAAAGATTTGTCAAAGCGCCTGATCGACGCATCACGTGACAAAAATGCTGGCCTGTACTTGCCACAAAGATTAAGCATTGCCATTCAACGTGGCAATGCTGCCAGCATTTTAGGAACAATGCCCACTGGTAGCGGTTTGTTAGATTAGTGTAGTTTTAAGTGATTTTGTAAGTTCTTTCGTTTGTTTGTTTTCTGATTAATTATCCTTACTTGAATTTTACAATAAATTGAATTATATTTTAATTTATAATTACAATCATCAGTTAGAGATTATTGTCAACAGGTTCTTTTTAAAAAGGTGTTTCGAAAAAATCACGCATAGAGGTTTGCCTCAAAAGCAAACTATTTTTTTATTTTTTTATTATTGTTACAAAAATACAATTGAATATTATCTATCAAAGAATATTATTTCTACCACGCCCGCTTTGGACTAGTGGGTGGATTGTGACGTCATTTTGTTTATAACCGCCTTACGTATAGCACTAGCTGTGACGTAGAAATAACCATGTGCCGTTTAAGCTCTTTAGCCATTAGCAGAAATCTGTTTATTTATTTTCTCGGTAGAAAATGAACAAAAACTTATGCTGAGACTAACCTCTCTAAGTGTTTTTTTTCTTTTGTTAATGGTTTCGAATAAAATCTTTAAGAGTCGGTGTACTTATGTAGCAACTCTGTTAAAAACTAGTTAACGAGCAAGTTGTTCAAGACAACAGGACAGGCTTAGCGAATGTTTAATAATGTCGATGCTTCATCTTACCCACAGATCTTACCTATCATGCGGAACTGTCGTCTAATAATAGTTAACATATGACATGTATTTACAATAATTGCATTAATAAATCATTTAGAAAATGAAGAGTTTAGTAAATAGCATGGGAACATGGAACTTACAGTCACCATCGTACATGTCTATATATTTTGTCAATTTACTTTTTACTTACGAATACTATTCATGAGGTATTGGTATCTACTTCTAATTCTAATTTTAATTAATGGCTTTCACTCCTGTTAAGGTGTATTTCGCCAATGTCGAGTTATTTATAGACACTCCCATGGACTTATTAGAGAAATAAGTCCATGGATATCACACGCGAGGACAATTGTTCGGTAAAAGAGTAATTTCTCTAATGGACTAAACAGAAGCACATGGGGTTAGCTCCACGCGCTTCTGTCAAGTCCTGGTATCTACTTCATGAATTTGTGTAAGGGTCGAAGTGACAGGACTAATCTTTGTACTCAGGACTAAACATATTTGAGACACTATATGTATTTTTCTTAATAATTTAGTAGGGATAGTGATTTTGTTTCATTATCCATGTAAACTTTCTTAAACTCTACCTACCTGTTTCTTATCAGTGCCTTTTTGGTGGAGCGCTTCATGGTGTTTTTTTGTATTCTTAGTCCGAGCCCTCGATGCGGTAGTCAGGTACTTGTAATTAAAACACAAGAAACTGCCGCGATTGTTTTGTTTTTTAAAACATTCATTTTACTTTATACTTATTAGTGATCATAATAATATATGCTGTTATTAAGTCCTACTTCTCAATTAATAAGAATCTCTAGCATTTCAAGCTCACCGCAAGCAACGCCGCCGGAAAGTCGTAGTCTTGTAATTAAACCATTTAAATGTGCTTCGGCAAAGTCTCTCAACTATCTTAATTGAGATATCTTATCGCCACAGCCGCACCCTTGAAATAGGTACCGTTGAGATCGTGGTCATCGTGATCATCCGTTCCACTTCACCAAATGATACTTTCTGAATGCAAATGCTAGATTTTTACTGAAAATACCAAAATTGCTATAATATTTGAGGATTCCTCAATTCCTTACTGAACAATGACAATGGGATGACCTAGCCGACCAAAAACGTCCTCCTTCTTGAAGTTTGTTAAAAAATTGCTGTTGCGGAATGTTAAGCAGAATTTTTTTGGCAAGCATAATTGTCATAAATTTCATGATAATTACATTATTGTTATGAGTTATGATATGACCATATTATTTTAAACCGATTTCAAGAAAGGAGGAGGTTCTATTTTCGGATGTACGTACGTAGGCATGTTTTATGTATGTTCATCTCTAATAGAAATATTATAGCTTATTTATAGCTCAATAGGGAGCATCGGTTAGTTTGACTTTGAGAGAATATGAAGTTACTGCACATGTGATCTGATCTTATAACCGGAGTTCGAGGCCATCACGCATCCTTTCGGAACTTCGCGGGTATCAGGAACAGGATGCGTTTTTAAGTTAA
The DNA here is from genome assembly GCA_963966035.1 of Acleris laterana. Classification (NCBI taxonomy): domain Eukaryota; kingdom Metazoa; phylum Arthropoda; class Insecta; order Lepidoptera; family Tortricidae; genus Acleris; species Acleris laterana. The sequence continues at coordinate 10,539,835 of OZ014440.1, forward strand.
TCTGTAACTAAGTAGATACCTTTAAAAAAAAAAGGTAAGAAGATGATATTCCTACTCGGTATACGTTTGTACTCGTGTTTTGTATGTAACTACTAACTATAAAGCTGTTAAGTTAATGCCAACTAGGGTATTTTATCTTGTGCGTGCTAATTCTGCTTTCACGAGTAAAACTCTGATTAATTTCAGTTCTTTGAGGTTGATCAATAGAATAATCAAACTCATGCTTGAAGCCCAGTTTACTTTGTCAAATGATGACTTTAACCGACTCTATCAACCATGGATTTTATCGTCAGGTAAAGGTCATGGGTTCTATTCTGGAATTACCTGGCTTTTGAATTATTTACGCTTGTTGCTTTATTCAAAAATATAGATATTTATCAATTCCTTCGGCTTGAACTAATGAAATGCCTTAAAGCGAGCAGAATGATAATAAATAATTAAGATAGAGTCATAGTTGCGATTTTAGGAATGCCGTACTTATACCTAGTTTTGCTGTGGACTATACTTGAGAAGTGCATGTGCAATCACCGCAGCATCATAGCGTGCACCTGGTGGCGGCCGCTGCAGCGGGCTCCGGGCCGAGACACGCAACCCAAGCAAAGCGCATCAGGCACAACTCTCACTGCGCGCGCCGCGTGCGGTTGTGCTCACTCGCCCGCTCGCCCGCTCGTCCTCGCCTCGCTCGTTCGACTCGGACGCACACCTCAGTGTTCAGGCACACAGCGAACCGCATGCGCGCTTAAACGAATATCGCGCAGTTTCTCCCGTAAATAATTAGTATGTGAATGCGACGTGTATTTGTTCAACACGAAAACGAGTGAAATGTTGTTGGTTCGCTGATCAGCGCGCATTCACCGTGTCTTGCACCTGGACCAACTTCATGAGGAACTGCTCAAAATATCCTGTTTTGCTAAGGTGAGCCAAATACCCACTTAACATACAAGTTTTTGTAAATATCCAATACCCCAAGTTTATTGAGGTCTCACAAATCATTGCTTAATGTTGGTTTTATGTCAATATAGTATTGCGAGAGGTGTGTAGGTCAGATGATCAGATGTCCCACTTGTCAGTGAGGCGACATCAAGTCACCAAACCGAATGGCAAACTGTTGTTAACTGTTAGTTTGTGCCGCTTTATTGGCTATGATATTAGAGGGCGCTCTATTTCACAGTTCTCGCTGTTTTGCACAAACCCAACTGATGAAGGTACTGTTTATAACCAACTGCTCGCCTTCATAACTTAATTTCCATGTTTCTTAAAAAGGTGGTCAAGGATTACTAGTTTTATTTTACCGAACCTGAGTTAGCTGACTGAATATCTTAAGCCAAATCCTTAGAATACATAAGATTAAGTATCTACCAAAGGCAATACCAAAGTACTGGTAAAAGTAAACTTAATTAGGTAGATTCGGTTTTTTTTACATTGATTAGACTAATCTAATGCTTACATATGAAATAGGTACATATTATTTTTAACGGTGTTTGAGTTCAAGTTAAAGGTATGGTTTTATCGGGGTCCGTAGGCGTCTACTATAGGTATAAATAATTCGTTTTATAGTATTGGAGAAAATTTATCCTCATTGTTTTCCGTCGAGTGTTGTTTTGCTTAAGCGACCAAAGTTAATATGTAATTGTCAATGACTTTGTAGTCATTGTTCCGTGAGACAGCATTATCTCTGTTTAATGTTAAAAGTGAAAACCGTTTATTTACTATTTCTTACCAACACGTATTGTATTACGCGTGATAATGCTGCACACATTTCATGAACAAGACAATCCAGTTAGTTGAAGCTATGTAGCAGCGTTGAAGACTAGCCAGTTTAGCTTTCTCATACTTAGAAATGTATGACGTCAACCCGAAGCCTTACATATACTCATATGAAAGTAGACGTGATAATCAAAAATGTAACCTAATTCCTAACCATAATCTCAGAGAAGGCACGCCGTCATCATCATTGTCTGCCCTGGACTCTACTTTTCTCCCAAAAAATATACCACGTGCATTTTTTATTGGAAAGTTTTTTAATATCTAAAGAGGATGCGTACAAACTAGTCTAGCTTTGCAAAACTGGTATATTACTCAAGCGGTGATAGTTCATAAATTCATAATCATAACATCGTATTAATAGAGTCAGCAAAACCAAGATTCTCGGAAATGATGCTAACCAAGTACTCGTCTGTAAGCCCTTAACATTAGAGTTCGTAATTATTTGCCTAAACTCTAGTTAAATATTTGTTAGTGATTTTGATATTGCGTCGTGATAAGATAAGATAAGTGATACTTGTAAATCATAATAATTATTCAAAACACCGCTGCTTTTGAAGAGCAGCGTCTGACGTGTTTGTTTACGTTTATTACAACATCTGCGACTCAATGTGTGTTTGAGGCATTATATATTCAAGACATCCTTTAAGGTGGCAGCTTGGCAGCCACTTTCTTTCGGGCGGTCGAAGGAGGTTAACGGCGAATTTCGATGTGCCTCGACTCGCAAACTTTATCTATACTGATTCAGCATTATAAATACCTAGTGTGTTCTAGTTTGTGTCCTGTATGCCATTGTATACATGCTCATATGTATATTATGTAAACCCTTTATCGCAAAATCAGAAATAGCAGATTTAAAAAAAAACAGAAACACAAAAGGTATGTTTTATGAATATTTGTATATAAAGTAGTTACTAAATGTGTAAAACGTTAAAACAAAGTTAATAATTGACTTAATGCGATAAAGTTCTATCTAGGTGGCTCAGTCAAGAATGTTTTTTTGTCCCCGTATTTATAAAATTATCAAAGAAATCAGTCTGAAAACTTCAGGGGCGGAGGTTTGGATCGTATTAGTCAATTCATTAACATGTGAAGAGACGAAAATAACTTATTATCGACACCGTTAGGGTTATTGATTGATAGAGACTCTACTGTAGGTTAGTATCTATGGAATGGTGCGACTGCAATGTCAACTTACAAGAAGCTACAGTTATACAAATAAGTGGCGGAAACATTGTTCCAATTTTTTTTAACGCTAGAGATAGGGTTTGCAATATCCGCCCAGTTTTTTAATATTCGGATAATTGAATACTTCAATATTCATTATCCGAATATTCGGATATTTGAATAATTTCGGATAATTTTTGTATTTTATAAAATAAAACAAAATTAGCGTATTTAAAGGTGTGTAATGCATAAAATCAACAAGTAACAAAAAAACTGACATACATAATAATAAATCACATAAAATATCGAGATATAACTACTTAATCAACTTTAAGTATAACAATAATTCTCAAAACCTTACGCTTTGTTTTTCTTTTGAGTACTAAAAATAAATTTGTTTTGTTTCCTAGTACGTAAACGAAACATATTGTTGCATGTTGCTAATGTTTTTCTTTTTTCTTTTATGTTCTTAGTGAGATATGTTTAAGGAAACAACTGTATCTAAACTACTTTGTAAATTAGTTCATAAGTAGGTAACACATTGTCTGTTTCTGTTTTATCTCCAATAAAGTAAATAAATAAATAAATTGTAAATCAATCTTTGTTTTTTAACATTCTTGTATAATCTGAGATCGTTATATTCATTATTAATGTCATAAATCACATCACACACATCACATTAAATCATATATCAATATTTACAGCTTATATAAGATTAATTTGTCCTATACTTTTTTTCTTTTCGATGTCAAATAACATAAAAAAGTATGCATCTTAGTGTCTTTATTTAACTTAATGAAAAAAAGTAAACAAATAAAATCAACTTTTAAAAAACGAGTGTAAAACTAGATTTATTTCTAGTTTAATAAAAAATGAATATTATATTAATAGTATAGTAACACATAATATGTAAGTAGGGTAAATCGCTAGTAACTGGCCACCTAATACTAATTATTATTATAATAATAAGTATTAGGTATTATAATAATAATAATTTAGTATTAGGTGGCCAGTTACTAGCGATTTACCCTACTTACTCGTTTTTTAAAAGTTGATTTTATTTGTTTACTTTTTTTAATTAAGTTAAATAATGACACTAAGGGCCTGTTTCACAATCGACAAGTAAATTTATCTGTCACATAAAGTTGTCTCTCTCCTTGTCTATTTTCAAGTGTACGACAAAGAAAGGGCTAAACTTATCCGTCAAATATCCTTTACTTGTCGATTGTGAAACAGGCGGTAAGATGCATACTTTTTTATGTTATTTGACATCGAAAAGAAAAAAAGTATAGGACAAATTAATCTTATATACGCTGTAAATATTGATATATGATTTAATGTGATGTGTGATTGCCCAAATTGGGCAATACAGATGGACATAAAACGTCATTAGTGGGTTTTCTTGTAATTTTTTTGAATTTTTCCTGCTTATAAATGATTTTATTAGTTTTTTCAAAATATCCGTTTATTCGGATAATTCGCGGTTTAGTATTCGGATAATTTTGAATATTATTTTCGGCGGATATTCGGATAATTGAATATTCGGATTATTCGGATTGCAAACCCTAGCTAGAGATTAATTTCACGAGGTCAAGGTCGCGGTCGTCATCAAGTACGGAATTAGTACGACAGTAACGAATGTTACTTTGCTCTGTTTGCCTGAGGGGGGGACGCTAATGAAACATTACACAAAAACATAGTAAAAATACTACAGTACATAATAATTACAAACTGCACCTAAAATTACTCTAAGATGGTCATTGGTGGTGAGCAGCTGCACAGGGCGCAGTAAAAGCTTCCTCCTAAGAAGCCGGTCCATAATTCTTTACCGGACCCTGCCCTGTCAAAAGAAACAATGAACGGAATCCAAAAAGGGTTTTAAAATATAAGTCTTGGGCTTCTCCTTGTATGAAATAAAGTAACGTTGTATTAAATTAAGTTTCTGGGTTGTCAGAACTAGTCAAAAGTACTAGGTTCATATTATGACAAAATCATTTAAATCGAAGCCGAACATGAGGGATATATGTATATCAAGAAAACCGGGGACCGAAGATGGCCGATTGAATTTTTATTCCGATTATACTTTCACTTACTTGAGATTGGCGAAATAATTACAGAACCGCCATAAATAAAATCAACCACCCAAAATAATTTTGTAAAGGCATAGTAGTTTTGTTTGGATAGGTACTTACTTGCAAAGATGCTAACATCTACATCTGGACCAAACACTGAAGCTCCCTTTTTTGAAAGTTTCAAATCAGTTTCGATGTATCCGTAGTTTTGATGACTCAGTGAGTAGGTATTTGTGTGCACAGTCTTGGATGTGGAGTGGAGGCAAAGTAAAACGCATAATAAAATTAAATGGTTAGCAGAAAATATTTTTGGTAAAATAGAGCAGGATAAAATGTACCTACATTAGAATTGTACTTGTTCCATTTCAATCCTCGATTATCGAGATTTTTTTGCTTGATGGAACACAAGTAATTCTATTGTTTATTTTCACTGTGTCAATTAACGGATTCTTGTACAATTATTACGTAATCATCAGTATAGCTAGCTAGGTACTACAGGCAACCTATTTAATAATGTTCATTTAAATATTTAATCGCCAATGGTTATGCATTCATTAATATTAAAGCAAACTATTAACTTATTTTATGAATAAAAACTGTAAAGGGTGATTCAACACTACTTAACATTAAATATTATCTGATTCTTTTTTGTCTATAATTGACCTACTTATTTTATCAGGTAAATTATAAAACGAGGAAGGACATTTTGCCTTGTATTTGAGAACAAGGTCTAGGGCGGAATCGATGCTAGTCTTTAGTGCAGATTAATTATACATTTGCGTGCATCAATCATTATGCGTTTACTTACTCAAGTTGGTACGGAAGTGGTGTTTTATATTTCCCTAGTGTATTATACATACCTACAAGATGGTTTTATTCGCTACTGACAGGATGACGCACAGGATACACTGCTTAATATTGAAATGTAAAAATTTGGAATATACTCTAACTCTTAGAGTCTTCTGTTGTGTGTACAAAACAGAAAACTCTAAGAGTTAGAGTAATCTCTCATTACCTATATAGTAACCAAGCCTTGATTTTGAAAAAGGAAAAAGTTGCATTTAAAGAAAAATATACAGTTAAGTACTAACGAAAAGGGAATCGAATCAGGCAAATGGTTCCCTCCGATGCAAATCGTTCCATATCAGTAATAACGTTTTATTGCTTTAATAGTTGATGTACCTAAATGCTACAGTAAAAACCGGCTAAGAGCACGTGTCTGACCATGCTTAGTGTATAACTACACATAAACTATCTCAAAAAACAACAAGTAAGGTATGAACTAATTCTCTATTCAAAGTTATTTGGTGCTGTCTAGGTGATTTTAGTAGGTACGAATTACAGCTTTCCTTTGACGGACGGACATGGTGAAACTATAAGGGTTCCTAGTTTGACTCCCGGATAGTTGAATTTAATACGAAGTCGCAGACATATATATTTTTTTAACGTTAGTAGCAATAACGTTGTTGACCTTATAGAACCTATAGCTCTCACTTACACAGAGCTATCATAACTTTATCAAGATGGGCTAGCCGTTGGAATAGAGCATCAAAATAGTAATTCACCTAGCGTTTGCGAGTAGAAAACGTATTGTTGCTTTACGGCCGCACTCAGAGTCGATTAAGTCGGTTAAGAGTACTTAATGACGATTAAGTCATTGCTTAGTGACGGTTTTCCATACAAAAGTACACACTGAACTAGTACCTCGTTACCCGTATTTGTAAGATGCTCATGATTACTCGTAAGATCGTGTGACTGATACATATAAGTACCAAATAACTCAGTAACCCTTTACAGCTAATCTACGGAACCCTACTTCCGTCCACCTTCTCGATAACAGACAACAAAGGCGTCTTTAAGTAGACACAGTGCACAATTACTTCAACGTCCATCTATAAGCTAAGCAGAGGCATCCTTCACGCTCTTGAGTGAATAGATCTATCCTGAGTATTTTAGATATAGTGGTTTATCAGCACACATGCCGTATCAATTACTACGCTTTGTTTTCGTAAACAATATTGAGCCATTGAATGTGTCGTAAGATATAAACTAAGATTGTCCATTGTAGAGGTTAGCCTTTATCGGACGGCTCGGCGAGCGCCGGGCCATGTGGGTCAATTGTCGCCTGATTTTCTATTAACTCCATTTAATTTTGTGTTGGTGGTATAGGTATGGCAATCTTAATTGAATTATGCGTATCATCTGTCATATAATACTTTTAGAATTCTATTTTCAAAATATTTCATCCCCATGAATTAAAGTAACTTATTTATTAATGACAACATTGATAACAGATCTCTTGTGCTAAAATTTGAGGTTCGAAGTTATGCTCTTTTCTCTATGGTGTACTCGTAACAAAACAACTGAATAAAGGGGAACATATAAAGTTTCGAATTGATTTCTTCGGATTATATCTACTTACGTACCTACCTAGGTACCACAGGAATTTATATACTGACAATATAAAATATTTGAATATATCTTCAGAGTTATTCATTTACTGGCAATAAAAAAAAAACTACGTAAATACGTCCATAGCACAATTTTAATTTACTTTGGCGTACTTAGATAGTTATGAATCGTAAATGTCTTAGTGATAACAGCGACAATACCTACACTTTGCGTAGTTTTCACCCGCTTTTAGAATAATTAAATTGATTGTATTAAGTTTGTAAACAAATTTATAACGTTTCGTAAATGTTCACGAGTGCTGTATTTCAAGGAATAATAATAACTACAAGAATAGACAATAATATGCGACGACACATTTGTGTTTCACAATCACAGTGGAACCGCACTAGAACACAAAGAACTAGAAATAATTTATGCGATGAGCATGAGCGTAATTAAACCTGAGTACCAAAATGCAAAAATTCTTACCTTGGCAGGCAGCTAATCCGAACAACGCCGACCACAATAAACAATAAGGTGTTTAGTTCTCGATTTGTACATAAATTTGCGACGCCTGGGCTAGCGACGAACACTATTTATACGCGACAGTGATTCGTTTTATAGATAGCACCGGCAAAGCGTCTTGGACACTGAATATCAAATGAGAAAATCTTTTAGCGCGATCTCTCGACAGGCGCTGCGTGCGCGTCCAGCCTGACTAAACTATGTCGTTCTTAAATCACACGCCAAATTATGGGCACACTCTGGTTATTACTGGGCTTCGTTTTTCAACTTATTTATCATAATATTATCTTAATTATATTTAACCGATACGACGAACTCCAATAAATGCCTATACACGTCGATGTCTATATATAGTAGGCACGTTTTTATCTCCGCTATTCATATTCTGAGGTTTGTGCTTTGAATAATAACGGTAATCTCGACAATCTGGGGCCAATTACATATACTACCTACACCAAAACGGTAATACTAATTTAATATTTCATGCAAGCAGGACATATACATATGTATATTTATGCTGCCACTTATAGTGTTTTCATTCCGCCCTACTACTTATTTCTAGCGGGGCGGGGTGCGCCTTTGTGGATTACCTACGTCCCGCTAGTAATACTACTGTTTAACTAGGTGGTATGGATGTCAGAAATGTTTTAGTAACTTATTCAGCATAAAAATTGTAAACTTTTATCAATAAAATTCACACACTATGAACGCCAATCGGAATAATGAAAATTCCTTGCTGACAAGTATTTTTTAGCAGAAAAATCAAAGAAAGTAAGTATACGAGAAAAGTTAGCTATTGTTTATTTTTGTCATTATCATTTTAAGCTTGTAGAAAAAGTTATCTATGGAATGGTACATAATTTGGTCTTAAGGCACCCGTGCCTGTAATTAGAGCGCGAGCTGCACTCGTCCCTTAAGAAGCTTCATTACGTACCAGTCACATAAATAACGATTAATGTTGACTGTACTACCCTACTAAAAAAATATTTGTAACGTCAACAACATATCTATCTGATAATCACTGGTTATAGGTATAAAAGTGTTCGAAATGTCTTTTGTCAACCGCCACAACGCTGTGCAAAAAACTGCTGAAACGCTGATTGTAAATTTAGCAAGGACATTTCATGCACGAATTTCAGTTTTATCACCCACATTTCTGAGCCCAGCTCAGCGTTCAGTTTTGCATTGAACATAGTGTGAACACTTAAAAGTTAGCGTTCTACATACTAATTAATATTAATACCTACTTATTAATAAGAATCTTGCAAATATTAAATTACTTGGTCACCGATTGCGAGCAAAACGCAGTAAATAAATGTGAAGATCACAGTTTTGGTAGAGCGCTGCGCTTGAATGTTCATATTTGCTGCACATGGGTAATGCCTGCCAACTATTATAATGCGTTCCGATGAGAGCCTTGGGAGTTCGGGTGCGCTATCGGGAGGTGAAAGTAAGTTCGATGAACTAGTTGTAAATGAAAGTTGAACTACAACAAAGGGTGTCTGGATCCTGAGATCCAGAAAGTAAAAGGTCAAAGCCTGTCAAGTTCATAAACCCAAAATTTCAACACCCGACCTAATGAATGCAGTTCTTCTTTTGTTATACACTGTTGCACCGGCATATAAGTAGAATCAATACAATTATTCATAATCATGATACCTTGCATATTTTATAAGACTTGCATAAGATCCATAACTCGGCTGCCGTAGGCGCAACTTTCTACATCTTACGTACGATAATGGAATAATAAAGCAAAACGTTATATTCCTAGTTCTATGCGTACAGGCGGATGTTTTGTGTCATAATATACCCATGAACTAATTAATTGAATTACAAGTCAGTATGCGCTGTGTTGGAATGTATAGTGTCGTATCATTGTCAGTATTGTTGGCGATCGCAATGATTATCTTAACAAGGTAGGCTTTTGCAATCACGCGTGCAATATAAAGTGCAGTTTTTTTCCCACCCGGTGGAAGCGACAGCTATTTCTCTCCATACCGATCGCAATAGGTTTCCAGTGCCTAGACCAGTTTTACCTCTCGCCTGTCTATTCCATCTAGAAAATAAAGTACGAAACGTCATAATAGTCGCAGATAAAACATAGTAAGTGTTTTTACAAAGAAATTGTTTTATAGTGACTATAACTAGCTAGCGTTTTAAAGAGAAAAGTTTTAGGAGCCTATCGCCCTGAAGCATCCCCGAATCGGTGACAACACATCACATTGTGATATAAGAAGAAAGAAAGCTAACATTGAAAATGTTACGCGAAATCAAACGTGTTGCAGCATACGCCTTATATGGAAAAAAAATGCTATACTTACGTGTATGGTAATTCACATTTCGAGATTGCTTAAAAACTCTCTCCACATTTTTTTATCATGTACTTATGTAGGTACTTTTAGCAGCAGAGGCCCGCGATACGATGCACTGTACTCTAAATTGTAAAATAAAGAAACTATAAATTAAAAATGCGTTCGATACCTAATGTTTTGTCTCACTTCATTTACGAAATTGCTCATTTTTATTATATGATGAGTACATACAAGGTTCAATCGATTTCCAGTCCGAACGTACGAAGTTTACTCAAATTACCTACTCGGTAAATAAACAAAATTATGCATAAAAGAAAGCTGTTTAAGCATTCAGATCGGAGATATTGTGTAGGATCCTTGACAGCACGGCGAAACTTGCATCTTGCGTGAAGTACGTGCACGTTGCATTTTAAGGCCATAAATAAAATCGGTACCTACGCTCATTTATACTCCGCGTTTTTAATGCATGATTTCAGTTTCTGTTAAATAATGAACTTTCTGAAATAAATCGTGATCTCAAGAAAATTGTTCGTTCGTTCGGTCGTAGATAATTGACATAATAATATCTCGTCTCTTTCTTCCTTTATCAGAAAAGCAAGATAATTAAGGAAACTTAGCGATTAAGAAAACAGTTGGAAATCATTATTAATAATTGTTTAGTCGATGTCAATAACAGCCCCAGGATTATTTAATTATCAAGCAAAGTAGAAAGCGGCGTAAAAGCTACAGCAGCGCCGTTTACGTTAAAATGTTTTGTTCATAAAAACAAGTTGCATAAGACGGATGTATTTTCTCTCATTATATTGACGTGGTCGATCCGTCTGTCGGCCTGTCTGTCTGTGTGTCACAGTAACTTTTTTTCAAAAACAATGAATGTCACGAAAACCTAAAAAAATTGTACACATATTGATACCATGCATAAGGAATGACAATAAAATAAGTAAGTAGGTAAGAAAAACACCAGGTGCCAAAACTACCAATCGGTTTATTTCTGACTGTATGTTGTTATCAATTGTTATCTACATTTGAGAAATATTTTGAGTTTACACACTTATGACAAGACATAAAATTAAAAAATAGACAGTAACTACACTTACTAAAAATTTACAACATAGGTACTACAAATGTTAAAAACTATCACGAATAAGAAGAATTCATGGTTTTGCATGACAGGCGATTAACTAGAATGTAAATAGCTACTTACTACATATTATATACTCGTACTTAGTCCTAATAAAATTTGATAGAAAATGTGCTAATACTCTAACCTACTTGTGTTTTTTAAACACTCGTAGTTTTAGTGTTTGCAGTAACGGCGACGGAACCCTACACTGAGCATGGTTCTACATAATGAATGCTCTTGCCCGGTTTTTTACACTATATCTCAACAGCGTAAAGCAGCAATAATAACAATCATCAACTGCCTAGAAGTTGGTACAATTTATATTAATGTCATGCTCATTTATAATGAATACAACCGGGGCATTGTGTTGGCTAAAGAAAGAATTTCCTATTACTTTGATCTATTAGTCTATTACTTCTATTACTTGTAGGTACTATTACTTATTCTGTGCTTGGATATAATATACTTGGGAGCAAAGAAATTGAGCCACTCTCTATGGAAATTCAGTACTAAATAGCTCGATAGGTATGTGTATTATAATAATATTTATAATTTATAATGCTAGATGATTATTGTGGTTTTAGTAGGTTGATATTGAACAAAGGAACTAAATACCTAGTTTATATATTTGTTTAGGAGATAACACAGAAATATACATACAGTGTAACATAGGTTGTAAATCGGTATTATAGATTCAGATGCTTCCCTAAATGTATCTCACTATGAACACTAGAAATACTAAGTTAAAAAGCAAATATACTTACTTAAAGTCAGACAATAATAAAAATAACCTAAATTGAAAACAAAAACCGGTTAAGTGCGACTCTCGCACACCGAGGGTTCCGCCGCAAAGTATAAGTAGGTAGTAGTAATTCGAATTCGATTTGGAATCGGACCAGCGCGAGCCGCAACTCACACTGGTAATTTTTTTAGTATCTATGTAACAAAATCAGTCTTTAATTTTTATACTTACCTACATAAGGTTCCTATTTTTTACACATGTGTTATGAAAACAACCAATTAGTATTTTATATCAATAATCATTCGCAAAATTACTTACTTATCTTTTGCCAAACCGATTAACAGAGTTACTTTCACATTTATATTATTAGTAAACATTTCCATAAACACTAGTAGTGTTCATATACAAAACTGGCGATCATAAGTTTCCATCTGTCATTTTAGCACGATTTATTAAGAAGCTTAAAAATTCGATACATTTGAGTGGTTACCGGGTTAGAATAGTGCCACTCGCATGTCCTCCCGTGGATATGTCGTAAGGGACGACTAAGGAAATAAAAGGCTGTGTAGTACCTACTGCTAGACGATGGGCTTGCAACCTGTCACTAATACACTGGTAAACATCTTAGCCTACTTAGTTGTGCAAAATGTGGTTACAGAATTATTAACAAGTTTTTAGAGTTGTTAGTAATTCTGTAGCTCTGCCTACCCCACTCTGGGAATAAAGGTGTGAGCTTATGTATGTGTACCTATGTATGTATTAAAATTCGCCTGGTGTAGTAGCTGAACACCGTTCAAGTATTGGGATAGGTATACATTTAGAAACCATTACTTGAACACATTTATCGTCAACTAAAAAAAAAATATGTATAACTCCAATAAAAGAGTGATTAATCAAGAATACATACCAAGCAAATCCTTCTAAGACTGTCAAAATTATAGAATTTTATACGTAATTAAAAGCTAAATTTGGAGTGCTTTGGCCTTATCTATTTTCCCATACTATCGACGTTTTCGGCGGAGACTCCTGAAAGACGACCGATCACCGGCCAAAGAGAATTATCCTAGTACTTACTATACTACCTAATACGTACGATTAAATTATGTGATTATTTCGATCGAGTGTTCACGTTTTGGGTTTCGTTCATCTTTTGGTGCCTGTACCCTATAACTATGCTATAACTACAGATTTTTACCAAGTATCAAGTACCTACTTTCTGGTTTACCGCGGAAAGACGGACATGACGAAACTAGGTATAAGGGTTTCTTGTTTGACTTCGGAACCCTAAAAATGATCGAGCTATGATTGATTTGCATTTTAAATGTAGGACTTGACTGGCATTCATAAAATTCCAAACATTAATGTTATCAAATAGGTAGGTAATATTAGTAAAGAATTACGGATCAAAATGAATAAGCTACTTAATTAAAATGTATAAATCAGGGTTATGCAACAAGTGTACTTACCAACTTACTTCACACTAACTACTTATTTTAAAAAATACAACCTAACAAATCAACTTGGGAAAGTAGCCGTAGGTACAACCTGACCAGCCTGCATTGGACATTATTCCTGCGCCTCTATTCCTGGCGGTAAAATCTAAATCGAATTTGACCTGTTATGGTATTGTTCTTGATTCGGCCGCCTTACTGTCAAGTAAATAAGAGCTTTCAAAGCGTTGGCAATAAGATAACAGGTCAGAAACGATACGGTTTTTACTGTGATGAGTTGAATAGAGGCCCTGATAAAACTTTGACAGTACTTTGACAATAAATTTCACAAAAAACCTAGAGCAATATCGAGCAGAGGCTCTGAGTAGAAAGAAAGTTTCGCATGATATTTCCAAGACTGAGCATAATTAACGCATTCAGATTCCGGGTTAACGTTGCTCCTTAAACTTCGTACCATTAGGAGAGTCAAAGGTCAAACTCTGCCAAAAAGAAAAGGAAATCTGTTTACCACGTCGTGAATTGTAAAACTCAACAAAAATCTCACTCTCTAATATGTTTGCTCTCTGACATTATCCGACAGTAGTACCCCATTTACTCTTGGAAGTATTCGTAAATACTACGCATAGAGTTACTTATAAAGTTAAGGTTCCCACTAAGCAGCTAGTAACATGATTACGTTGCTGTCAAGTCATCGTAATAGGCAACAGACGCAGTGGTTCCGCCATGTGTTGGATAAGGTTGGACTGTAACGAGTGCGCAACTGCATTGCATCGGATTATTTTCGAACCTCGGTAACAATATGTCAATAAGCAGACTCACTGCGTGCGAATGTGCGATACGCCGTCACTTTCTTTGCTGCGAGTCAATGAAGCGGGGAGAAAGTGCCGACCTCCACGTCCGTGTACAGAACTCTGTAAAATCCGCTGACTCACACATTGTTTTCTGCGTATTTTTTTCAAGTGACAATAACCTGTTACGATTGTACTGGGTTTAGGCGGCGGTGCTTGGCTCGCCTTCAGCTACCACTAAGTAAGTAGTAAGTAAGTAAGTAAGTGGTGTATTGTTCAATTTAATTTAACCAAGTTTTTTTTTACGCAAAGCTCGCGTTATATCAGAGCAGTTGTTCCGTTGGCAGATACATAAGTACGTAGTTCTTTTAAGTTCACATACAGGTTCGTTACATTTTAGTAAGTTTGTAACATCATAAAGAGTTACCTACACACTTTATTTACACTGCTTGTGCTAACACGGTTGATTATATCGATTGTATAGCAAAATGGGCAAAGGCTTAAGAAAGAGGCTTTGTAACATAAATTACATAAGCCTCTGAATGACCCGTCGAGTCGATCAGCACGTCCAACGTTTGCCGGAAAAAGTGACCGTAGTCCCCAAGAGTAGTAGTAATGGAAGTAAATCTTTAAAAATGTACTGCTCGTAACGAAGATTGGATTAAATTATGTAAAGCCACATTTAATAGGTCGAGGATCGTCCGTTGTCCTACTTTCACTGCATTTTCCGAAAGTTATATTAGACTTTTACAACAGTAATTTTTAATAGAAATAACGTTTACCTACTGTCGTTATTTCTTTGAGCCAAGACTTAATGGATTTACACATAAAAGTCAATTTATGATAGAAATTAATTTACGACAATTACTTCCAACCAAAATATTGTAGAGATTTTTTACGACTTTCACGGCAGGCGCAGGAAAAAAGTTAAAGTGAATACAGTCGTGTATCATTGTACACGTTTTAGATTCTCCAACTTCGTATAAGGAGGAGATCGAACTTCATAGGAGGTTAGCCTTTAATAAACCTTATAGGCTAAAATTATAAATTAAGTAATGACCTAATTGACTCATTGTAAGCTCGTCACGTCACGGCCAAAGTGTCAGCGAACTACGCAATGAAAACATGTGCGAACGTATTAACTCAAATCAAATTGTTTAGAAAATACGTACATCTTAATGGGTGACGATCCATTATACCATAATATTTTGCTTGTTTCAGATAATTTCCTCCTTCGCCTTTCAGTGATGATTATCAGGATATCATGGCTTCCGCTGGTACTGTTTACTGTTGCTCATATTACTATTGTATCAGGTAATCACTAATTCAAATAAATATATTGTTATATCATTAACAGGTTGTTCAGGTTTCTCCAGTAAAGTAAGGGTCCTTTAACATAACACATCACATCATGCATGCCTTCAAGTCATTGGTTTCAGTAAATAAAAATAATTCATCACTTTTACTAGCAAATTCTAAAAGATTTTCTTAGTAGGTACCTAGGTACACAGAATTGGTATTGCCAATGCTATTCATATCCATTTCATTTCAGTCAACTGTAAATCGTGCAAACTTATTGTTAGTATTTTATTTCTTGTTTTTTACAGTTTTACAAAAAAAACATGGAAATAAACTACATTAACTATCTTTAATAATGTATTTCTTACTTTATCACAATCACGACATTGACTATGTGTACCTCCTACTACCTAAGTGTTTTGTGGCAATATTTAATACTTGCACGTGTTTTTTTTTAAGGTAACCCGATATTTCTCGACCAACAAAAATGGAACAAAAAACCTGTTATAAGATGGTCACCACCCACGGACAATTGGAACTGGACGGCGGAACCTCGCAACCAGGAACTGTTCTTCATGCCCTCCAATTTTAGCCATAAACTGCCGCCGTCGGCGAACGAGACAGAACTCATAGCCCATATGGCCGCGCTCAAGCGAAACTACTCCCGATTGTTGTGGGATAATGATAAAAGCTCAAACTTGCCAATTTTTGTAGAGAAAGCTTTAAAACTTCTTAATTTGAAGCAAGTGTACTACGAGGTGGAGCACTCTGTGATGTCTAGAGTATCGTGCACGGCGTGCAAGGCAGGCGCGGGCCTGCTGCAGCACTACATCCGGCTCGGCAAGAGCAAAGAAGAGATAAACAAAATGATTTATCAATTCTGCGTCTCCTTGAAAATACAATCCGCTAGAGTGTGCGAGGGCATTACAAGACTCTTTGGGGTTAGATATTTTCAAATACCTTTGAGATTCAAACCTCAGCGACCTAACAACTAACGATAACCACAGTACTGCAGTATTCTATCACGAGCAGCCGTTTGGATAAATTGTGACTAACATGACTTTAGGCCGTACGTGTTTTCTTTAGTTACGATATATAGGCATGTACATTTATGACTGACACTTTTTTCCCTGTTTTCAGAGTGAGGTAGTATACGTGCTGAAGCGTATAACTATAGGTCCCGACGAGATTTGCAGCTTTGTTATAGGCGATGCTTGCGGCGACGTATACAACCCGTACCACGAATGGGAAGTGGCTTTCCCCCCGGTGCCCAAGCCGGCGGTGCGAGCGCTCGATGCCCCGTTGGAGAAGGCGCCTTCCTTCAAAGTTCTTCAAATCTCTGATACTCACTTCGACCCGTACTACGCCGAAGGTACAGTCATTTTATATTTAACCTAACCAGATTATTGTAATGACTCCCGATAATTTCTTAAGTGACAAATAGGTACCGACATAGTTTAGAAACGTTGTATTTTATTATCTATTTCATTTATTTCTCTATAAACATGTTGGTACTACGTATCGCACAACGAATGACTCGTGAGAATAGTTACACATATATTTCGTCTCTCGACCTACCTGTTCCATTAGAGGACGATGACCTTACAAGTGCAAGCGCTGTTTTAGAATTCACTGTACAGTCAATTTCCTAGTTAGTACGCAAATGGCGGAGCTTCTAGAATTAAACTAATGCTAATGAGTTTATCAGCACAAGTGACGCATAAAATAATCAACCCAATTGAGGGTGAATCCATATTTGGGCCCAAAAGGAGGTCACAGGCGTCGGCGGTTAACTCAATTGTAGTACATTGAGCGAGTTAGAACTAGATATTGAAGCAGACAATGTATACCTATACATACTCGTATGTAAGACCTATTTGAATCCTTGACTTTGGAGACGCGCGTGTTGCGAAGTTCGAGGACCTTGTACAAGTACATTACAATGCATACAATCATCCGATAGCTCCTAGCTCGTTGTTCCTTAAAACAATTTATCAATAAAAGTAAAGTTATTGTATTTATGTATGTACGGTCACGAGCGTTAATTTGGGACCCATTTCAAGAAAAAAGTGCTTGAAGTCGACAATGTCATTAGAGATGTCAAGTCATTTGTAACTATTACGAAACTCAACCTTATTGTTGTAGAATGTTAGATTGACTTTGGACCTAAGGTGGGTACCAAATTTAATCTCGCAACTGTACCTATGTAGATAGGTACGTACACTGGTGGCCACATAAATAATTAAGAGCGTTTGCGTTTTTGTTAATAATGTACCTACCTTTTATATATGACATACTTATCATTGTCAAATTTGACTAGCAGGCAAAAAGTGCTTGACCAATTCAATTGCTAGTTATAAACTATAATTTAGGTACGTTAGTTAGATCATTAACTACGGTTAAAACTGGTGTACAATGACCTACTGTTGAAAATGGTCCTTTTTTACGAAGTACATAAATAATTATAAAGTGCTGACGGGTCCAGACAACGTTTAAACATTATACTTACCAAACTGAATATTTATAAAATTGGAAGGATAGGACAGTAGGATTTAGTCACACACATATTGTTCCCAACAAGACTGAACACCAACTATCAAGCACGCTTAAACGACGTCCATTCGCTTGGAAAATGTTTGGTTTATGCGCTGCTTTATAATATAAATCAAATGTAATTTACAGTAAATACACAATAAACTGAACAGGCTATTAGACATTTGTGCAAGTGGGAGTGAGATGTATTTAACTTTCTCTGGTGATTGTGCAGGTGCCAACGCCGAGTGCAACGAACCGCTGTGCTGCAGGGCGTCCAACGGGCCCGCCGTGACGCCCGGCGGCGGCGCCGGCCGCTGGGGCGACTACCGCAAGTGCGACACGCCCAAGAGAACCATCGACCACATGCTGAAGCACATCGCTGATACACACACGGTAATTACTATCTTATTTGCCCGTAGCCATTTGATAGCAATTGCATTTGATTTGATTTGATATATTCTTCACTCGTACCTTATGTATTGACTTTTGTACAGGGCCCGGCAATAATATCCAAAATTCAGTTCAAAAATTATCTAATGAACGAAAAATGAAAGGGCGTAACAAATATTTTTATGTTATTTCTGTTGACTGGACGCGAGTTGTAATAAGCATATCATAGAAGAAAACCATCCAACCAACTATCATGAATATTAGTCAAAATAAAACTGCACATATTACCTTGATAATTTTATCTTAAAGCTAGGTACCTTAAAGTAGTTTGATAGTCCCCCGGTCGAATCGTAACAAACTAATAAACACATCGTCTACGCAAAACAAAAATGTTGAAATGCACTGTGTAGGTAGGGTGATTTA
The DNA here is from genome assembly GCA_963966035.1 of Acleris laterana. Classification (NCBI taxonomy): domain Eukaryota; kingdom Metazoa; phylum Arthropoda; class Insecta; order Lepidoptera; family Tortricidae; genus Acleris; species Acleris laterana. The sequence continues at coordinate 10,558,817 of OZ014440.1, forward strand.
GCCGGTTTTCGTCCAGTTAGTGGAGTTGCCAGCTTTGGAGGACCCAAATAAAATGTTTAAGTAATAAAATGTAAATGCATTATATTTATTTTTAGTGCTCATATACTCTATTTTAAGTTTAGATATAGCATGAAGTTGTAATCTTAACTGTTTTTTTTATAAAAAATGATAATGATGAAAGTATGGATTTTACTAGTTTTCGTCCGAAAATGTTGGTTTCCGTCCTAATGTTATCTAGTTTTCGACCACTGTATTTGGGGTATAGTTTAAAGCCATCAAATCAAATACCAGACTTTTAGGTACGAGGGCTGCTACTTAAGTAACCGGAATCCGGGATTCCAACATTTTTAAACGCTATATCTGACCTCCATGGTAAAATTTTCACTTTTTTGAATACTGGCCGCTATATTTTTTTTTCTTATCTTACGTAGTCTTTTGTTTTTGGCGGGTTTAAATTTTAATCTCGCTGCAAGTATGGAACTCACTCGTGAAAATATTCGTGCTATGATTTATTACGATTTTCAGCGTGGTTTAACGCAACAACAGTGCATAGATCAACTAACTTCGACTTTTGGTGATGAAGCTCCATCCAAAACTACTGTGTATCGCTGGTTTAGTGAGTTCAATCGTGGACGTAGTATGCTCAGGGACGAAGTTAAGGATGGTCGCCCGAAATCGGTCGTTGTACCACAAAATATTGAAGCTGTGCGAAAACTTATCATGCATGTCCGTCATGTTACGTATCGCGAGATAGAGGCGACTATAGGCATATGTATGACGAGCATTAATAAGATATTACATGAACATTTAGCTGTGAAAAAAATTTGTTCGCGTTAGATCCCGCACAACTTAACTAAGGATCAAAAAGAGGCTCGCGTCGAATGGTGCAAGGAAATGTTGAAAAAATATAACCGTGGTGACTCAAAAGCTGTTTATAATATCTACACAGGTGACGAATCCTGGATCTATGCGTATGATCCCGAAACCAAACAACAATCAACGGTGTGGGTGTTTCAAAATGAGCCGAACCCTACGAAAGTAACTCGTGCAAAAAGCACCTTGAAGCAAATGGTGGCCTGCTTTTTTGGTATTAATGGCCATGTGGCTACAGTGCCCCTGGAGAATCGTAAAACGGTTAGTTCGGAGTGGTACACGACCATTTGTTTGCCGGAAGTATTTGAAGAAATACGGAAAAACAACCAGCGACGGAGAATCATTCTGCACCATGATAACGCCAGCTGTCATACATCACGTGAAACGACTCGATTTTTGGAAGGTCAAAATATAGAATTAACGGGTCATCCACCTTACAGCCCTGATTTGGCACCCAATGATTTCTATTTATTTCCAAATGTAAAGAATAAATTACGTGGTCAACGATTTTCGACCCGTGAAGATGCCGTCGACGCGTTCGGACAGCACGTTTTGGAGATACCTCAGTCAGAGTGGAAAAAGTGCTTTATAAATTGGTTTCAACGTATGCAAAAGTGCATCGATTATCACGGAGAATACTTCGAAAAACAATAAAACCATATTTAGCCATGTACGTTTGTTTATTTTTTCTATTCCGGTTACATAAGTAGCAGCCCTCGTAGCAGTACTTTTAATAAACAAATTTCACATTTTGGTTTTTTAATTGTTACAGGACATATTCGCAAATAATTCGTAAGGTATATATTTTGGCAGGAGTGGATGTGGATGAGTGGATGGACTCTTCGGAGTAAGATGCAGTTTTCTTTCTTGGATTTTTCCCAATGAAGTCATCTACAAAGAAAATAACGAGCTATAAAAAAAACTATAAAACTGAGCTATAAATAGCTTTTCTTTGTAATTGGGTTTTTTTTTCATTTTCTAACAAAATAAATATTATTTTAAAGAGAAACAAATAAAATAAATTTTACTGTCCGAAAACTTGTAAAGTGTATAGAAGCAGTTTTTAGTTTTCGTCCCCTGCAATTCAAGCAAATGGACGATAATATAATCAGCATAGGAGTAGTTTTTAGTTTTCGTCCACACCCATTAAAGCATGTGGACGGAAATATATTCAATATTTACAACAGTTTTCAGTTTTCGTCCACATATTCAGGATATTATTTTACCCACGCAACACTGACAAAAGAGTGGACGAAAATTGAATATCGAATCATGTAACCACTAAAGATCATTTCGCATTAAACACAAAGTAAAATCTTATACATTGTTGGATATTTTCATGATACCAAATATCATCTGACATTTTAGTTTTCGTCCAGGCGGACGGAAAACTAGATTTTTTGCAGTTTACGTTATTTAGTATTAGTCCGCTAAAATTTTATATGTTTACCGTTAATAATATAAGATTACGACATTAATTTAAGTTAATTATGTTCAAAATAAGTCTTATGCACCAGAACATTTATCACAAATGCGTAAATAACAGTAAAAACTCACCGTGAAATCTCTTGCTGGGACTATTTTTCGAGCACCGCGATGACATGCTCGTCGCACGAAATCAAACCGACAACTGCCGTATTTTTTTTTAGAGTCTCAACACGTCCTGTAATATTTTTAGGTTGGTAGGAATGATGCTTTGTTACTAAAGGGCGCGACTAGTTCAAACTTGCGCGATGACAGCTTTTTGTATATCTATTCTGTGCTTATGATCAAAACTACTCTGCGTACTGGACGAAAACTGGAACAGGACGGCAAACCGGCGAAGTCACCCTACTTATAGTTTAAACCATCACGAAAATGATAGTCTAATTTTAATCTGCGAATATATAATAATTCATAATTCATAATTCATTTATTCATTGCAGTTATGGGTTTTACAAGATCTTAATAATAACAAAGCCCGCAAGTTTCTACACTGCAATTTTTAGATGAATTACTACAGCCGCGATAAGCCTGTGTACATTTTTTAAATGTTCATTGTATTTTGTATTTTTTTGTATTATATATAATATAGGCAGCCAGCAAACTACGTGTTCAAATAATTGTTTTCGTTCCGGCTCTATAGACAGTGTGATTAGAATCAACGTAACAGTGTTTAAGGGAAATTACTTCAACTACACAAAAAACCGTTTTACAGAATTCAAAAAAGTTGAATAACGTCCCGATTTTTTATGTTGTAACTTGCCAATTAAGTATCAATTTAACATATTAGGAATTAAAAACTCAAGGTAGGTACTTACCCTATTTAGTTATTTGCATGTTGATTTTTGCATTTCAGGATATCGACTATATTCTTTGGACCGGCGATCTTCCTCCTCACGATGTATGGAACCAGACGAAAGAGGAAAACCTGAAAGTGTTGCAGGAGACTGTAGCTCAGATGTCGGATATGTTTCCAGGAGTTCCAATATTTCCAGCGCTCGGGAACCATGAGTCCTCTCCAGTAAACAGGTAAACATATACTATACACATATTATGTTATCTATAATGAAGTTGATGTCCGTGCCGTTGATATTGTATACAGTTCGAGGTCATTTTAATCTACCGATCTACACGAGCGTTTGCAGTGCATCATTAAGGTTTACAAGTGAAACACCTAAATGTGTTATTATATCCGCCATTTCAAAAACGTTTGGACATAGTCACGGAAACCAACACAGCTATTCCATCTCAGATGCGTAAAATAGGTGTTTGACGTCGAATTACGGACCACCAGCCCGTTTAACAATTCTTAACAGTTTCCGTTTTTGATGCGTGATCTGGTGAAACATACAATAGCATAGTAATTTTACGTACGGTCAGCATCATAAATGAGAGCATTTCTCAAAACGACTATTTAGAGATATTCAATTGCTTGGAGATCTTATTAATCGCTCATTCCCAAAATACCAGTATTTCAAAATACCAAACTACTCTTTTTACCAGGTTCTCAAAAAACCAGATTCGAAATGTTGGGTAAATATAATAAATAATACCCTTATTTTTATGTTTAGTTTTGGGATTCCGATATATTGAGAATCAGGTATTTTAAAATACTGGTATTTCGGGAATGAGCGATCTTAATTACAGGATCACTTCTAGTTCGGACTCCAACCCTCACAAAAGTTTACCTTAATATAATTCGATTTAAGATTTACGTATCTTGTTACCATAATATCCTTTGTGAGATAGGTACTTCGAGGAGTTAACAAAGGCGATCATCTTAAGTCTTGCATTCTTCCAGCTTTCCCCCGCCATACATCTCGTCGCCCGAGTCCAACATCGCATGGCTGTACGACGAGTTGGACGCGCAGTGGCGGCGCTGGCTGCCGGCCGGCGTGTCTCACACGGTGCGCCGCGGCGCCTTCTACTCCGTGCTCGTGCGTCCCGGCTTCCGCATCATCTCGCTCAACATGAACTACTGCAACAACAAGAACTGGTGCGTTGCCCAGCGGGCCTATAATAGGCGTAATAATTACGATCACGTTATCGCTGTAGGTATAGAATCCATCACTTTCGCACATACATACTTACTTGTCAATCTAAGATGCAGTCAGAACAATTGCACCACGAAATTTAACCCTCAAATTCTCAATAAACAATCGATCGATTGTTGAATAGCACGGCAAATTAACGCTAGCGTAGAATTAAAGCTTATAGTATTAGGTACATATTATATATACCTACCTACTGACACGTTTAAGTTTTGGCGATCTAAGGGCAAAATAACTAAGGATTGAGTTAAGGTTATCTAGGGCAATATCATAAGTTTCGTATTTTGGGTAAGTACAGTTTTAAAATTAATCATCTACTCGATGCATTCGCCCGCATGCTGACGCCAGCTCCGGGTGGGCAATTATCAAACAATGCTTAGATACATATATTTCCCTTTCCTCCGACACACACGTCGTCGTTACTAATTTTCTATCCATGATGAATAAGTATTCATTTAACCTTGTCCTGTCCAATTTTCATCATGAAGTACCTACAATCAGCACCAAAAATGGCTAAACTCAATATTATCTAGAAACGACGTATTCTCTTGACACTAGAGTCGAGTGCAGATCATATTGACCTCTTCGGTTGCGTAGCTACTTCTAGTGGTGACTGTACACGTTAGATTTAGTTTATTTTCCCCGGTATCGGATGAGGTCAAGTACTTACCAGCGATAACAGGTTCAATAGTAGGCTTATACCGCGGACAGATAGGCTTACTTACAAAATGTCAAATTTTAACCCGAAGTAAACCTTATCTATCCGTGGTTTGAATATAGGGTTCAGCCGTTAATGGTGTGGTGACTTTTCTGTTTGCCACGGTCAAGAGAGAATAACATTCGTTTCTTCTAGGTGGCTGTTACTGAACAGTACGGATCCGGCGACCGAGCTGCAGTGGCTCATTTACGAGTTGCAGTCCGCAGAGTTCAGCGGAGAGAAAGTGCACATTATTGGGCACATACCGCCCGGCCACTCCGACTGCTTAAAAGTGTGGAGCAGGAACTACTACGCAATAATCAACCGTTACGAGTCCACGATAACTGCTCAATTCTTCGGTCACACGCATTTTGATGAGTTCGAAGTGTTTTACGATCCAAACGATCTTGGTAAATATTTTCAAATAAATTTAATTAATTAAACTCCTAGTCAACTGAATGAATGATGAATAAATGATGAATGATGATGTATGAATGATGTTTATATTTATCAACACCTTTTTTTTCGCAGGACGAGCAACAAGTATAGCCTATGTAGGCCCCTCCGTCTCACCTTACTATGATTTGAATCTCGGATATCGAATATACTACGTAGATGGTGACCACGAAGCAAGTACCCGGGTACGTCATTAAATCAAAATTTAAACTTAGCAACACGACTTTTTAAAACTGATGGATTATCAATCATATTTTTTTTCTCAGTTAGTGGTCGACCACGAGACGTGGATTATGAACTTGAAGGAGGCCAATCTGTTCGGCTATCCGATATGGTATAAACTGTACTCTGCGCGGTCGGCGTATAGTATGACAGCCCTGCGGCCGCAGGACTGGGACAAGTTTATCGACGATATGACGGCCAAGGAGGACGTCTTCAATTTATATTACAAGTAATTTCAAATGACAGAATTTAACGATCGCTCGTTTAATATTAGTTATAACTACGTTATTTACTGGTGTATTAACTGATACTTCCAGAAATTATTGGAAGAATAGCCCCCGTCGCGGCACATGCGACGGCGAGTGTCGTAAACGGTTGGTATGCGACGCGCGGTCGGGGCGCTCGCACGACCGGCGCGCGCTGTGCGGCCACATCGAGGCGCGCATCGACGGGTCCGCGCCCGCGCCGCAGACCTGGCGCGCCTGGTTCTATAACGGACTCTCCGTGTCGTAAGTATAGTATACGTAACACGTATTTTAGTCTTCGATAATTCGACTACCATATAATTACTTACCTACCCCAGTGTGCCGTTTAAATAATTTGGTACAGATGTAGCGAATAATCCTTTCCCATCGTGTTTTGTCGGATTAGTTCGTATATCTAGCTTTCTCAATAAGCTTCAGTACCCATCAATAAGCCAACTGAAAAAGTAAGATAAATACGAAGTTATCCGACGAAAAACGATGGGAAAGGATTATTCACTACATCTGTAACTAACCTTTACAAATGTAATAGCATGAAATTCTAGGTCCTCACCTGATGTATATATATTAAAACAGAACCTAGAACCTTTTATTCCGATGTATCTACATGCTTAAAAGCTTATTTTTCAGTTTCAGCGCTTTAGAAAATATAATTGCGGTGGTTTTGAAAACTTTGTAAATATTACTTATTGCTTATACGACAAACCTACTGACTAACCACTGGAACGAACTGTAAAGGTAACAAAAATGTATTAAACTGTATGCATGACATGGTACGGTGAATAAAATAAACTTAGCAGCACATTACATTTCAGCATACCATGTCTAATCACTTGCCTAGTTATATTACACCTGCTGCACATGATTAAGGCTTCGGATGAATCTATTTTCCTATCTTAAGGTTTTTAAAATGTGAAGAAGGTTGTTCAGTATTAAGACTTCACCGAGCAAACGTCAACCGTCCAGTGTCGCACTCATTACTATTATTGTGTTTTCTAATTAACTAAAGAATTTCCTTGCAATCGGACTAAGCTTTCTTGTAGCGCAAGTAAAAACCATTTATGGAATACGTAACCAATTTTGATTACAATTACACTTTGAGTAGTCAGCTTAACCGGAAAAGCTGGTCACTTTTTCCGTTACTCGAAGGTCAATTGTAATTAATTAAACTATGTGATATTTTCTATACGTTGTGTTTTCATTTGTAGTACAAAAAAGCACCGTCCGATTTCAAGAAAATACTTAGTTTATTAGAAAACATAATAATAGTAATGAGAGCGCCACTGTACATCCGGCGTACGCTCGGCGCTAGTCTTAAAACAATTTCCGCAAAGTCCGCAATTAATCGTTACTTTGCATAAAGGTTAACTGGTAGAGAATGCCTTACTGCATTAAGTTCACCTTTTCTGTGTTAAGTTATATTATTTTGTGCTATCTATATCAAATAAATAAATGTTAGCTTTTAGGTACAGATACAGGTACTAGCCTGACCTACCGCAACCGCAAACCTACCAACAAAACAACCGTCACGTCAAAATACAGTGCGAGGGGTCGCCCTTACTACTTACGAACGGTTAACAGATATAAATCTTGATATAACTTCTGATTTACAAAACCACCTGTACACGAAAATGAAAAAACTACATGGTTCCAAATGGTGCTTCCGCACAGCATTTATAAAATTTTATATAAAATGTTGAAATATGTTTCATAACGTCATAACTCAAGTACAGTCACGATCACGAGATTAAAGTACTTACCCACCTTAGGTCCAAAGTCAATCTGACATTCTACAACAATAAGATTCAGTTTCCTAACAGTTACAAATGACATTGACGACATCAAGCATATTTTTCTTAAAATGGGTCCCAAATTAACGCTCGTGACCGTACATAACCGCAGTGTGGGAGCACCAGAACTTCCAACCCGCGGTAACAACTTACTAAGGTGACTTCGGTGACTATTTAGACATGTTCTCTCCGTGTACCTCTCATGCCTATGAACAAAAAGAACAACAATCTGCACTTTCTCAATCAGTAATAGGTGGTGGAATTACACAATTTAGGATTAAACTGCTTTTGATACTTACGTATAATTTGTTTTAATTTGAGATACCTTTCTCTTTGTACAGACCTAGTGTACAGCAAGTTTAAAGGTGGTGGATATACTACTTTACAGGTGAGCAGAGGTGAGACAGAATCAGCTTTTGTAAATATGCGATTTTAAACGATTTAAGTATGAAGGTTATGGTAATTATTGTTAGAAGTACATATTGAACGACTGTATGTGTGGTGAGTTTAATTAATTATATCTAGGGTTTGAAATTGTATGGTTGGGCTAACAAAATTCGAAATATAAAATGACAGATTGAGTTTAAACTACTGGGCCTCTACTCTAACTTGGTAAAACCATAATGCCTCTAGCATGTTATCGTATTGTCAACGTTACTAGACAGCTATGGCGCCCGAATTAAGAAAGATACGAAAACATGCCAAAAGTAATTTGGTTTTACCCGCTAGAAAAGAAACTCAACCCAGTACGACGAGGAAGATGAAGTAATTAAGTAGGTATTTATAATCATAATATTGTGAAAGTTTGCTACTGGTTTTATTCATTCGATATTACCAGCTCTTGTGAAACGACCTACACTTGCAACCAAAGTTGTCTTAGACCTGTTTTTTTAAGCTAAGCTATACAAAATCCAGCGTCTACTTTTAATACTTATACCAGCCTATTATTGTGTCCCACTTATGAGCATGCCTCCTCCCTAGATTTCCTCATCTTTAGAGTTGTGAAATCGTCTATACTACTGGTCATCATCACACATCCTCGTCGTGACATAATTCACATGGGCGCTAAACGTGTCTAGTGTGTGTGTGTACCTATGTGTTTCAGAGCCATGCCACTTCAGTCGTAAACTTTTAAGGCGTTATAGCCATCTGCAAGAAAACTTTTGAAACAAATGACAGACACTAACTTTCACGTAATTATCAATTGTAAACAATCACTAGCCACAGTTGGGTGATTCTCGCAGATGTTTAGTTGCAGGTGTATTAGCGACCTAACCCAAAGTGAAACGGCAATGTTAAATTCATACAAATTGAGACGCTATAATGTTATTTATTTAAATGGACATTTTAAATAAAAAAATATAGTATGTCCAAAAAGTAGTTTAGCTTATAGGTACAGTCAAGGACTTTAATTGTTAAGCCACTATGGAACCCTGTCATAATGACAGCGTCAAACCATATGAAAGAAATTACACTAAAATTAATGATCAACGTTATGCGACAAGGTTCCATAGTGGCTTAAAAATTAAAGTCCTTGACTGTACTTATATGTCAACTTTCTCCAATAGGTAATGTTTAAATCTTGCATATACCTAATAATCTAAGTTGCTGTTCTGTCCATAGTTTAATGAGAAAATATGCAACTAAGTAATACATGTTAAATATTTTCAGGATGTCAATGATAATGCAAATACCTCAAGTGGCATACTCGATACCAAAGTTCGTGATGGGTCTCGGCTGAGAAACCTATAATTTTGGGATCAAAGGAACAAGTTACGATCACCACCAGACGTGCAGTAGTCTACACTCTACACTACTGCAATGATTAAAATGTATTACAGGGAACAATACCAGTAGGAAACAAACTTTAACTGTTGATAATTTGCATAAGGAAATTAATTAAATACCAATCTTTTGATTGTGATTTTATTTGTTTCTATTTGTTTTAGTAACTTCAAGAGGTTCTAGAGCAAACTATTTATTATTTCATCTAATAACAATTAAGTCGTCTACAAATGACGATCCCAATTGTTCTTAAAAACGTTACATTATTAAAGAAAATGGTCTCAAATGAACTAGTTATTTAATGATCCCTGATCTTGTATAGTATTGTATGGTATTTTCTGTTCAGCTATAATAATTTTAAATTGTACATACAAATCTTTATTATGTTTAATAAAAAATAATGGAAAAAGTAGTATCCTAGTTTTATTTATTAAGCCTTAGAGCACCAAAGCCCGCTAATGACGTCATCGGAAATTCGTGGCACCAACACAAAACGTCGGCAATATAGCCGTTAAACTTCATGGTATGGCACGGCACAAGACATGTGGCGTCTGAGACACGTCGTATTACTTTGCTGCTTGGCTTTCAAAAGGTTGAATTGAACGCCACATTCGCCTTGTAATCCTAATAAAGGTCGCTAACCCCAACTAAAACAATTTTTTTTCAAGTTTTTTTTTATTTCTTAAAAAAACCAATTCGTACATATAGAGAGCTTTTGAAGCGTCCCAAATTACAATCACTACATATTATTACACAACGCATAGTAAACTAAAACAATTAGAATCATCAAATTTAAAATTAAATTCATATTTGAAATCTGGCAGCTTTTGTCTTAAAACGTATTATGTAGTAATAAAAAAAACTTTTTTTGAACTTAGGGCGTTTAAGCACTACGTTTTTTAAATCGTTGTGCAGACATTTTTAATCCAGCTTTTGATTGGCAGTGTTTTGCGCTCGATGATTACACAAGTCACTATAGAATTAGAATTAAGGTACTTACATCATCTCGTAGTTTTCAAAGAACATTTAAAAATTATATAGTGCATAATAACCCATTTTGGCAGGCAATAAAAAAAAAATTGGCATCTTCGTTGCCTTCAGTAACAATTGTTTCTACAACATTAAAAATAGTTGAGATACAGACGTAGCGCCGCTTTAAAAGTAAAGAAATGAGGTATATACCAGTCAATACCATTATGTACTATAATTAAAAATACTTGAATTTAAAAATATGGAACGCCTGTTTGATCGTTGTTGTAATTCAATGCAATGACACGAAGGCCACACTGAAAGTTTTGCACTTCTGGCTATTCTTAAATAGGTATTCGACTTTTAACTGGTATTGCTTAATAAAGCATAGAATTATATTTATAGATTACTATTGGGTTTTAAATTGAACCATTTGAGCTGAAAACAGAGTTTACTTAAAATATTAAAGAGTATTTTTTTAAATTGGTCGGTTTTGTGTGAGTGTTTATACACTTGTACAACATTTAAAAAAAGGGGTTCGGTCCCGTTGGCCTTACTTGCATTTAGCCTTGGTGAGCAAATCGGCTTAGTAGTACACTGACCAAGTATGCAAAATGACTTGGTTATATAATGCCATGGTTACAAAATTGTCTTAGTTTCAGGAAGACTTACTTTGCAAAACGTCTAGGTCGCAAAATGCACAAGTAGGGAGAATGACTCAATATTGTATAAGGTCTTGATTGTATTAAGGACTATGCAATCAAAATATCTTGTTTGTTTTAATGTCTTAGTTACAAAATGAGCAAGTGGATGAAACGTCTTAATTGCTTAACGACTACGTTGTATGAAAAATAAAGTATAAGGTGCTGTGGGGTAAATTCGAACAAGGGGTAAAGTCGAAAATCATAAATAGGTATATACTAAACTGGGAACAATTTCTACGCTGGCGAAACATTTCAAGACGCCATTTTCCGCTTCGGTTGACTTCGCGTCGCTAGGCGATATTCAACCTAACCAAAAGTGGTAGATTCAAAGAAGAAAACAAAACAAAAAAATAGCACTTTAAAGCTTAATATTTCGCAAACGGATCTCTTAATCGAAAAATGGTTTTTGCAAACCCGCAATGATTTTGAAAGACCTATCCAAAGACACCCCACACTATGGGGTAGACGAGAATAAAAAAAATCATCCCCACTTGACTTGTAGGGAAGGTACCCTAAAAAATTTTTTTTTTCATGATTTTATTGTACCACTTTGTCGGCTTAACTAATATGTATACCCATGCCAAATTACAGCTTTCTAGCACTAAGAGTCTCTGAGCTAAGCTGCAGACAGACAGACAGACAGACAGACAGACAGACAGTACAGACAGACAGACAGACAGACAGACAGACGGACATGGCGAAATAATAATAACAGTTGGTTTACGTTTGTGGCTTTCGATAAATATAAAGCCCTCGTTTCCGTTCATTATTTTTATAGAGAACACGTGAACACACACAAGAAATTCAGTTGCATTGAAATTGCTTGTCAGTGTCATGTCAAGTCAATATCTACTTAATTATCAATGTAAGTGGCCTGTAATCGAATTTGAAGTACTATGGAGGTGATAATAAAATAATGTATTGTCATTATAAAACCTGGGCAAAATTGCTACTTAGACCTTTTTTATACTTAACGATTTAACTACATAGTCTTTATACTTTAAAGACATTCTACTATATTGGCCAAAAAGATTATCCAGACCATTTACCTATTAAAACATTATGATTTTAAGTCGTTTTACAGCCAAGTCATTCCGTCTATGCTATGCCTTATAGCAATGAGGGCGTTTTACAGACCAAGGCATTTTGCTACCCGGACAAAATACAACTAAGGAGCTCTGCTCGCCAAGGCTAAATGCAAGTAAGGCCAACGGGACCGAACCCAAAAAAAGGAAGACACCGACATAGCGCCACTTTATACGTTACTAAAAACAGACGAAAAAAATGGGGTACGTACAGTCACAACCCGCGAATGTTACGCCACTTGCCACTCTTCTTAATTTAACTGTGTAATGCATTTTGGGTTGACAGCAGACTTGACATATTACCCGAGTGTAGTTACACGGCTAAATTAAGAAGAGTGGCAAGTGGCGTAACATTCGCGGGTTGTGACTGTACCAGGCAATACCATTTTAAATTTACTTATAATGACTTATTGGCTTAAAGCACCACATTTGAGCAGTTAAAGTAATAGTGCGCTAAATTTAATCACGACTAGGCTTTTTACATATAGTGACATTCTTCAAGATAATCCGTTAACTAAAAATCGTGCCAAAAAAAATGGCTACAGGCATTGCCAAAATTTGTGGAAAAATGCGAATCCTATGAGGTAAAAACAAAAGATCTTGTATGCTTCATGCTAGTACGGACTATGCCAAAACATGCTGCCGAAATATTTCATCTTCAGATGTTTAAATGGTATATATAACACAGCAGAAGATGTAAATAGGAATTTTTATTCTATTCCACTATCAAAACGGGACTCTTGTGAATGGCTTTCCAAAGGTACAGCTACTGATCAAAAAAGGTGTAACAAGCCAATGCCTTAGCAATATGCATTTTTAAAACTTTGACACTGAACACGTGTATAAGGCAAAGTAACAGTTAACTCTGAGTAATATTCGATCGCAATTTAGCGTTTGTGAAAAAATATGCAAGCCATGATAAATAAAAAACAAATATTTTTTGATGCTCCGACAGGGAGACATGATTGTGTTTAAAAAAAATTGAACTTTTGAATTATACTACTTGTAGTCCTAAATACCTACAGGTTTAACATTTATGACCCCTGAAGAGGAAGTTATAGCACTCAACCAATACTTTAAAACAATTTGTAGTTACGAAAAACTTTCAGTGTAACCTACGTACCTAGTAGTGACAGGGCCATTCAATTAATAAAATCAAATATTATCCGAATTAAATAAATTGAAACGCTATTTAAATTACAAACAATAATTGGCAAACATTATATTAACAATGTTCTAGGACTAGATACTTATTCGTTTATACATATGACGTTTATGTAATAATCCCAAAACTAAAATCATCATTATTATCATTATTATTAAGATATGTCATAGATAAAAAATAATACATCTAAAATTAAACATAAAACGCAACTTATTTGCTAAAATGTCATGTAAATGTAATTCGAGTTGAGTTAAAAGTACTTAGTGATGTTAAGAACAGTCTTGTTCATGAGTAAATGCAAAAACTTCACATAAGACATACCTACTAATTTATTAATCAATTAATCATGCATCAAAATTGTTAAATGTAATGAGTTGGACACATACAGTGCGTGGACTATTTTATACTGAGATCACCAAAATTAATTACTAGTGTGCAAATGAAAAAATGCTTACAGGTATTTACCCCTAAACTCAAGGGCATGAATGTGATTAGCTAAAGCACTGGATAGGGACTTACAGATTTGCATAAAAAGTACAAAACCATTTAGTGGCCATTGGCTGCAGAACTTTTTTTTATTATTATTTCATTACACTTTCATTATTTTGTGGTGTTTATTAAAATAACAAATTGATAACGATAACGATATCTGAAAGTGTATGATTCAATTGTAGCTAAGCAAATGTTACTGAATAATATTTATAATTGCATAAATTGAATGAGCCTTTTCGAAATCCCGCGGGTTTTGAATATTATTGTTGTAAACTACCGCTGAATATCGCATTTATAATTTAACCAATACGTATCTCAATTGACATATTGCTTAACTGTAATTAAGGGTGTAGGTGACCATTTTTGAAAACAGAATTTAATTTTGAATGCACACTGTTAGGTGGTTTTAAAACGATTGAAATTCGATGCAGATGCGCGTTAGTGTTGATAAAAATATCGGCAAGCATAGCTACGATAAAACGCAATATAACTCCAACTCGCCATTTAAAACAATCTTGCGTTTATAATATAGCAACAAACTGTCTACAACTGCACTTTACAACAATTGTAAGCGCAAAACTCGATGGAATGATCAGTCACGTCTACAGAGATGTACCCACTCCCAAGGAGGTGCAGTGTCAAAGCCCGATTTTGTTCTTGCATGTGTGCAAAAGTTAACCACCTGCATCTGCATCCCAGTTACGAGGATGACGCGCTTGTTATTTTCGAGTCGGCTCGTATGCGGACCGATTGAAATCAAATTATTTTTTACACATGTTGTGGAAAGAATGTAAGTACTTTACATTTGTAGTGAGTAGTGACCATCTAACCATCTAACATTATTACAAAATTTAAAAAGTCACACTAGACTTAAAATTAATGTGATTAGATCAGGTTTATGATTATCTTACTTAAGTAGGCACTTTGTAGATACACATATAGGCACACATTTTGAACCAACACACAAGTTGCAATACTAATCCTAAATATTACTACCTATTACTAGCAATTTACGTTAACATGGCCTTAAATTTCAGTCTATCGTTAAACTTCCAGAGTTTTATCAGATACTTACAATACAGTATTAAAATGTCTTATTTTGGAATGTAGGAATTATGTTAAAACAGAACATTTAAATTTTTATTCTACAAATACCTTCCTCCAAAATATAAAGCCTATTGACATGGATTAGATTTAATGATCTAACTAGATTTTAGAATAAAAGTAAATGTTAAAAAATTGTATAAAAATGGCACAACACCTGACACTGGGAATTTATATCAAAAAATAATCTCAATACATACCTAAACTAATTGGCCCCTACACACACTGTCTTTAAAAGCTCAGTTTCTGGTATTAATTTTAAACTGGGATTTATATCTACAGTAAATAGGAGTGTCCAGCCAATAATAGTGCCCGCAATAGGTTTTAGTGCAATAAAGTCATATTCATAGATACATAGACTGGTGCAGGTTGAATCTTCTCTCTGACTAGACACTCCTGGGCTAGATAATAACTTGAATCTGCTGTTGCAAGCACTCTTATAGGCCAAACACATCCCTTACCAAAATACACAATCAATATATTAAAAATCACTTGATAAGAAGCCTACGCAAGTTGCTTTTACTTTGTTTAGACCCTGCAGCACAAGATTTCTTTTTCCTTTTGGAAGGACTAGGACCATCAAGGTCATAGCGAATGCAGCTCCTACCTGGGTGCCGGTCGCAGGAGCAGTACTTGCAGAATTGGTATGCACAAGCAACCCTTGTGCACTCTGCCCAAGTCTCTCCAGACGGTTCCTCTGTAACCTTAGCTGGTTGCTGACACCGCACACATGCCAGTTGAATCCGAGCATCCAGGGATGCTGACTGGAATGAAGAGTTTAAGAATTTATTAAATTAATTTGATTGGTAACACAGTACTGGCTCTGGAGCCACCAGTGAAAGGTTGGAATTCTTAAATTATAAGTATTTTAAAAGTACCAGATAAACAAATCATATCAATCAAATCAAAAATAAGCACAAAATGTGTTTAATTATAACATGTGATGGGTTTATGTCAGATTAGAAACTGTTCCCATTAATTGGTAGTCTTAATCATTATTGAATGGTAAATCAATTAGTATCTAACTACCATTTTAACACTAACTCCTACTAACCCGCTAGGTGGGTCCATTTTGTATGAAAATCAGAGGCCTTGTTGAATGTTGAAAGTATTTGAATTTGACTTAAATTCATCATCATCACAATTATTCAAGTGTCATTTACTGACCACAAGAGTTGTCACTTGTATGAGATATGCTCGTAGGTACAAGTTAAACTGTACAGCAATAAATCACTAATTTACAGTAGGTACTCTGGGTACCAGGAATTGATAATTATTAAGATAAATATAATTCAACTGAATTTTACAACACTAACATTTCTAAATAATGATTACGTAATCTTACCATGAGATAAAATGTTCTGCATGAACAAGACATAGATTGAACAGTTAAACAACACATTGTAAACTCAATAGGTACCTATAATAAAAACAGAGCAGGTAAAAAATGTACTCATACAAAAAATATTATGAAAAGGTTTACCCGAGAAAAAGTTTTAAATCTTATGCTTCTAGGCGACCCCGGAGGACTGTTGGGAGAGCTGCTAGCTGTAGGAGCGAGTTCAATGTTATGTATTTCTTTCAGTTTTCTTCTTACAATGCCGTTAATATCTCTTAGAGAAACACTTTTCTGGTTTTCCTGATTCTCTTTGGCTTTCTTTTTATATTTCTTCAATTTTTCTCTCCCCTGAGCCACATCTTGACAAATTTGAAGCCATGTAGGACTCACCAGAGTAAAGTTGAATATGTCTGCATATGACAAGTAACTGAAGATCTTGTTTATGGCCGGAACACATTGAACCATATTGTACAACATTTTGATCATATCTATCCTTTGATTGGGTTTGAACTGCAGAGGTCCGCGGGGCAGGCCGGGCAGCTGGCTCTGCACCACTTGCAGGCTTTGAGGCTCACAAGCCAATGAATGGATTTCAAAATCCAGCTGCCTAGCAAATTTCTTAGGGGGACAGTTGATATTGTTTATTGCTCTTAGTGGACTTGATTTATGGTTAGATTTAAGTCTATTCAATTTACAGCTGCTTTTGCAAACTCTCTTGATAGGAGTTGAAGGGAATGATAATGCATGGGAATTGAAATTATAGATGTTAGTTGTATCACAATAATCAGAGCTCAATGGGGAAATGGTATAGTTACCAGTAAAATTGGCAGAATCATTAACTTTCAGTTTTTGGATTTGTCCTGCTATAACACTAGTAGGAGTGTTAACAGATCCAAAACTGGCATTATGAAGATCAGCATCATCTTGATAAGGCCTCTTAATACCTCTTCTCTTAGAAGACCCTTCGGTAAAGCTCTCATTAAATGTATTCTTAGTAAAGCTGTATTGGTAGCCAAGCTGCGGATTACTTCCAGGGGTATTTTTATAAAAATTTGGGTAATTCCTAGAATTGAAGTATATAGATCCTTGAATGCCTGATGGATCTATGTTCTCGGTTGATAATTCAGAGCAGTCTATGGAACCAGGAGTAAAGGTGTGGTAGCCGCTGTCTTCTGCCCGCCAATAGCTAACGCTCTCACAAGACAGCACTGGAGTGGCTGGTTCAGCCATTTCTGTGTGCACATTCATGTTTTAATGTTAATGCCACCTCTTATGCATTTTTAACACGAAATCCAGCTTTATATTTCGTTTGGGCCGTTTCCGCGCCAAGTTCACGTGACCCAAGTAAACACGACTGCCATCACAGGCGTCATTACAGATATTCTTTTAAACATAATATACATACACCACGACACAGTGTGCTAGCACCAAGTATACGTTTTATGCAACTGTAAGTAATTATATTTCCGTGTAACACTAAAAATCCGCGGAATATGATCACTTTTTCCGTTAAATAAGGAAGCTTCGTTCGTTACAGCTTTGGCCGTTTTGCGTTTTCGTAACTAACAAGCTTTTTCTTTTTATTTCACAATATTTGACTTTTGATTATGAATGTTACCAAGCGTAATAATGCCATTGTGGCATCATGGCGGTACCTACCTACATTAATTTACTTGATATACTAGGTGACACTTAAGACGTAATACAAAATGTCATTTCCCGAATCTACTCATGATTACAATCAACTATTAATATGGGACCAACTTCGAAAACGTAAACACAAAATCGACGTCTCCATACAAATTGTGAAACCAGCTGATTGCTTTTAGTATGGGAGATTAAAATTTTTTCTACTGATTTCGATATTAGTCCCATAGTAAAAGTTGATCGTACTGATGAGTAGATCTAGAAAATAAAATGTTGTATTACGTCTTAGGTGTCACCCTGTATAGTAGGTAATACATTTTTATCAAGATTTTTTTTTATTTATTAAAATTGATTAACAAAACAATTGGTTACAATATAACGATAGGACATTGTCTCACGAAACTGTTTACACAGTTTGACAGCGGGATCATTGAGTCTCTTAATTAACAATTACAATAACTTAACTTAATATTAATTTTAAAATTTATGCGATACTAACATGATACTAACTAAATAATTGAACAGTTTTCTATTAAACAGCCTTAGGCTGGGTTTTATAAAGATCCGTTTGATCAAATTTCGGTCAGGAATGTCAAAACTTGTATGAAGTTACTAAAATTTGATCTGACATATTTACTAACGGGCCTTTATAAAACCGGGCCTTATTGGCCTCGAACCTAATATCTGTGGGGAAGCTATTGAGAACTTAAGGTAGACGTTTCTGCAGGTATCCGGGAGAACTTTACAGATCTTGAACTTGATAATCTTTTTTACACTTAGCTTTAGTTTTTCTGTTGACAAGTTTTAGGAATCTAAACTGCATGTTTTAAATTTTAGTTTTTGTTTTAAAGGTTAATCCATAACAGTCAAGAGCATAAGCTATAATCGATTCCACTAAAGCTTTGTATAGTTTGGCAAAAGAGTCCAACCAAAAAAGTTCAATTAAAAACCCCCGGCTCAAAACAGTCTGTAAAGAAAAACCTGTAAAAAATAATACGTATTGTCCCTATAAGTTTAATTATGAGTAGGTAGGTCTGCAAATAGGCGTCGGCATGGCGCATGAGGCCCCCCACGTTAGGCAACATGCGGCCCAGGGCCGAAGCGGCGCCTACCAGCCGGGGAGCAAGTTGTCGGAAAGGCTCCCTGAAATCCCACTTCCGTTCCAGGATGAGGCCAAGGTACTTAATATTGGCCTTCACCTGGACCGCTTTCCCAGCTACAGGGATGGTCATCCCACTACGGGGACGCCATCGCCTCCCCCCGAAGACAATAGCGTCTGTTTTCGGGAGAGACACCTCCAGACCCAGTCCCCAAACCCACCACGCCAACTACAACTACTCCAACCACAACCACGCCAATTTCAACTACTTACTCCTACCATAACACGTAACCCCTACCACTCAAGCAACGGTAACCCCAACTACTCCGGTTACACCAAGCACTACGATAGTAGCTTCAGTTCCCTTCCTGGTACTACAACTGTAGCATCAGCACCAGGTGGGTCGGTAGTGGGACCCACATTTGCTCCGGGCTTTCATAGAGCGCAAGTAACTCTAACTAAGCCAACACCAATTACGCCAACTCCAACCACTCCATCCACGCCAACCCCAACCACTTCAATCCACCCCCAACTACGCCAAACCCAACCAGTCCAACCACGCCAGCCCCAACTAATCTAACACTCCGACCATACCACGCACACCAACTAAGAGTAAGTAGTTAATTTAGCTTCAGGCATCCGTTTAATATAATGTTGGCTAAAATATATAATTTCAAGCTTATAATTATAATGGTTTCTCGTACACTGGGCAAGTTATACATGAAAACCGCATACGTGATAAAAACCGAATGGACCTTGCGCGGTGTGAACGGTCGTCTCGTATACAGAAAACCATTTGCAAGAAAAGGTCGAATCGAATCGAATAGTCACCGAGTGAACCTACCCAAATGGTGTAATGATCCGGGGACTTAGATTTTTTGTCCCGTAGAAGTAGACCAGTTAGCATTTTTTTTAGTTTTTGGTAGACTCCCAGCTTACCTAAAAGGAGTTATAGATGGTCGAGTAAGTATGGCTCGGCAACCTTACTCGCCCGTGTGTCTCCCTAAGTACGCGAACTTCTCAACGTAAACACAGGCGAAAAAGGTCGTCGAGCTTTAAGTATGCGTACTTACTCGAACGTCTATCTGGGACTTCATATCAAAAAATCTTCGGGGTCTTTTGCACGGATGAAATGGGAGGTCTAATGGGCTAAAAATTGACACCAAGTAAAAAAATAAATTACAAAATAAAAACTTACGCACAGAAAATAAAAACGCTATTTATGTAGAAAGATATGTGTTTATTTATATATTAATAAGAAAGTATTACGTTAGCAAGTAGGTACCAACTATCTGTGTATGAATATGGATAATTTCATAAATGGAAAGCCAAAATCAAAGTCACGACCTGCTTAAATGGGCTTCACCAATTTTCATCTCATGGACCATTATTATTTATTAATTTCCGCTCACATGGACCCTTGCTGATCGATATCGGCCTTTGGGGTCAATATAGACCACTTTGGGGATCACTGATCTAAGCTGACAACACTATACCTGACAGACGCGAGAGACAGTTTTTTTCTTGGCGGGAACTCTAAAAAAGGCGGTCAAGTAAAATTACCAATTTCTAATTGTATGATTTTTTATTGTTGAAAGTGCAATAAAATAGTAAAAACACTACTAGGAGGACATTAAAAATGGATGGAAACGAGGGGGGCGGGGATAACCCGCCCAACTCTAATAACAATAAGCGTCCTCGGCTCGTACCCGGGGACGGCGGCAACAACGGCGGCGGCGATAGTAGCGGCGGCGGTGAGCAACATAACGAGTATTTACCGTATTACAAACCGAATTATAAGAGACAATATCCTGAAAATTCAACTAAATCTGAATTTAAAGTGTTCGTGGAACACCAAAACTATAAAGACAGACTGGGTAATAAAAGTCCCATATATCTTAATCACATATTTACCACGGACGTTAAAGGTGTGATGGCTATTCAAAGGCTTAACGCAAACAAAATTGCAGTATTGTTTAAACAATATAACACGGCTAATAACTTTTTGAACAACTCTACATTTTTGGAAAAGTATAGCATGAAAGCATATACCAGCAACACAGATAGAAAAAACCGGCATTATAAGATTTGTTCCTGCGAATATTTCAAACAAGGATTTATATACAAAACTGAGTTCCATTTATGAAATTATTTCGATACGACGCTTCACTAAGAAAGTAGGACAAGAACGAGTTCCATTACAAACAGTTAGCATAACATTCTTATCTAATGTATTACCAGACAACGTTCAGTATGATTTATTCTCATATCGAGTCTTCGAGTATATCCCACCTTTACAACAATGTTTCAAATGTTTCAAGTTTAACCATTCCGCTAGAATATGCAACGGCAAGCAAAGATGTTCAATCTGTTCAGGTGAACATATACAGGGTGTCTTGGAAAGGTTTTGAGATATTTGGCGGGGTAATAGTTCGCACGATTCTGATCAGGGGGGTATGGTTCATTTTTGTTTCTGTTAATGTAAAAAAAAAAGAAGGATTAATTATATTAATTTTGTTACTTGATGTATCGCAGCCGATATCTCGACCTTGACATTTTGACGCTGATACTATACTACTACAAACGTTCGTAGTAACTAACGTCAAAATTCTAAAGGTCAATGACCTGACACCATACGTTGTTTACATGGTATGTAAACAAACAGTTCGTTCCATGTAAGCAGAAATCTGACTAACATTTTAAAATAATTATAAATTTTAGTGCAACTTACTGTATTTTCATTAGTGCAACTTACTGTATTTTAATTTTTGCAATTTGAACACTAGCTGGTTTTAAATGTGAATTCACTAGATCTCTTGTTCACGCTTCGCCAAGACTGATCATAATATTATTGTCCTTCTTATATTATTGTCGAGATCTAACCATTTACCATTCTTTTCTGTTCTAAAGTGGCCCGTATAACCGGTTTACAGCAAAAATAATTACGACTTGAATATCTCAAAATAACATAACAATGACATAATATTATAATGACAGACATAAATTCATAGACTCAGACATAGAGTTCAGATAGACATGGATTGAACGATCGATCATGTACGCGTGCTACAAAAACCTCATATAAACCGAAGCGAAGCGAGAGCGGGTCGCTAGTCACTACATAGTATAAAACAAAGTCGCTTCCCGCTGTCTGTCCCTATGTATGCTTAGATCTTTAAAACTACGCAACGGATTTTGATGCGGTTTTTTTTAGTAGAGAGAGTGATTCAAGAGGAAGGTTTTTATGTATAATAAATTTTGTTTTATGTACGTGTGTTATAGAAAACTCAAATAAACCGAAGCGAAGCGAGGGCGGGTCGCTAGTTAAGTAATAAAGTATAATAATACCACGAAAACGAATTCTAACATGATTCGAGCTTGTTAGCTCACAGCTATAAATAAATAGTAAATACCAAATGTCTTAAATATCTTCACATTATTGCTTCAAATTTGACATTTAGTAGAGATTATTATTTCGAATAAAAATGTAAAAGAAAGCTGTTATTCTATTTGGTGTATCCCAATTACTTCAATGATTTTACTACGACGTTGATGTCTTCTTCACTGTGGTCTCCTATTGAAGCGCTGATAGAATTTGACGTGTAAAAGTGCCCGTGGGGTGTAGACCAGGTCCAGAACATACATACATACATCCAAAGATTAAATCACGCCTGTTTCCCAGAGGTGTAAGCAGAGACACTCATTTCCACCTGTTACGATCCTAACAAATCTCTTTCGCTTCTTCCACATTCATACATCGTCATGATGCACGCATTCACATCAGTTTCGCGTACTTAACACTTTAATTGCCAAGAGCTCTAATTTTCATAAAAAATAGACTCACCTAGGGAATTGGCGGCAGTTAAAGTGCTAAGATCCAGAACATACATTTTTATACTTATTTTCTTGTATTACGAGTAGCAAATCATAGTTTATTTTTTCCATTTCAAAATTAATTTTGCGACTTTATTCTACTAATATTATAAACCTGAAAGTTTGTAAGTATGGATGGATGTTTGATCCTCTTTCACGTAAAAACGGCTGGAGCGATTTGGATCAAATTTGAAATGGAGATAGCTTATACAATGGATATGCTACTTACACACATATGCTACTTTTTATAAAGGAAAATTTAAAAGTTCCCGAAGGAATAACGATAATCGAAATCTACGCGGACTAAGTCGCGGGCAGAAGCTAGTGATATAATAAAACCTCAGTATGAGTTTCGTTAGTAAGAAACATTTAAAGACTATTTTTGTTCGTTACGTCTCGACACGACGTTACGTTTCCATACATAATTATTATAAATATTTTTCGTATAAGTTCCCTAAATGTGTAAGTAATAAAATACTGAATTTAAATCTCGTACACAAAGATCATATCAATATCCTTAATACCCGCGGGCTTTTTTTTAAAATGGTTTAGTCAGGACCTGGCATTGCTCTTTGGTAACATGATCCAATATTTACCCAAAACTTATGTATAATAAGCTATTATTCCCAACGAAATAACCACCATTAAATGATGGTTGTTGTGGTACATACTTAAGAATACTGTAGTCACCACGTCGACCTCTTCTGACGAAGCTGTCCTACGTTTTTCTCTTTCTTCTAGGATACGAATATCTTTTAACAACATGTATGATGCCAGCTTTAAATGTAATTCTTATAAAACGTAACGTGTAGAGACGATTTTATTTTTACAAAACCTACACCTAAACCTCTTTTCATAAAGAGTATTCAATGGTACAAGATTTAAAAAAATACTTTGCTGAACTGTCAAAGGACAATAACAAATTATTGATTCGTTTTAATAATTGTGTGTTGTATTCATAGTTATCCCTGATGGTGGTAGAAATCAATGAAATAAATCCATGATTCATGATCTAATAAAAGAACTTTAATGTACCTACGAGTACAAGTGCTATTTTACCTGTGCGAGTGTGGGAAGAGTGTGAGTAAACATCGTAATCGTAAGTTTCATTTTTAAATTACTTCACATAATAGCCCTTATCAGAGATCATCTTTTCATTCATATTACAGTTCAGTTTCAGTCTATTTTCAGTTTTCTAAACACCGTGGAGCTTTTGACCGTGATTAGAAAGATTGTTGATATGGAACAACTTGTTTATTTACATTACGTTGTGACACATGTTATGTCATACACCGGTTTGACGGGGGCAAAAATGTAGCAGTGCTAGTGATTCAATATCGACAAAATTTATCGACAACGATATAAAGCAATTTTTGATCATCATTAAAATAAGTAATGGCCTAGTTTGAATGACTTTTAATTGTGTGCAAACCTCTTATAATACAAACAACCGGTATCTGACATTGACTCTGGACTCGAGTCACTTTTGACAACCGTTAAAATTACATTGAATAACAAATTAATTCAGTACGACAATATTCTTTACTATTCCGACGAATTGAGAACCATTTAGTTTTTTAAGTCGGTTAAAAATGATTGGAAAGAAAAAGATCGTTTATCTTCATGGAAAGCTGATCATTTAGATATCATCACTACATATTATAAAACAAAGTCGCTTCCCGCTGTCTGTCCCTATGTATGCTTAGATCTTTAAAACTACGCAACGGATTTTGATGCGGTTTTTTTCAATAGATAGAGTGATTCAAGAGGAAGGTTTTCATGTATAATAAACTTTGTTTTATGTACGGGAGTTACCGAAAACTCACATAAACCGAAGCGAAGCGAGGGCGTGTCGCTAGTAGAAGATAAAGGTATTTACAACTTTATTTTGTAAGTAATGGAAGATCCATATGTCACGAAAAAAATTGTCGATAAACTTAATCGATATTTAATGAATCACTAGCACTGGTACATATTTGCCCCCGTCAATCCGGTGTATGGGTTATGAATGAATTAGTTAAGATGGAGCACACTGAGAGCATCGTCAGGATAAATCAGTCTGTAACTCAGTCAAATATTAACTTAAAAAAAAGTTACCAATGTAGAGATGATCCAAATCATCCACCCTATCTACGGTTAAAATTTCTTCGATTGATTTCAAGACACCCTGTATATAAAGATTGTGACAAACCAAATGAGTTCTGCTGCGCCAACTGCAGCGGCCCACACCTGGCCATTTCCAAACTATGTCCAATTAAGATAAGTAAAATTTTAGAAAAGAAAAGTAAAATTACATATGCAAGTGTTGCACAAACTAAACATACTGAAACCGATGAATATCCTCCATTGCCGTTGCCAAAACACCAACAAACTCAACTTGTAAATAAAAAGCCTGTACAAACTGTAAATATTCCTGTAAATTCTGTAAATAAAACTGTAAATCCTGTAAATAAAAATATAAATAACAAGCCTGTTTTACAGGCCACAAACATGCATGTCCAACCAACGGACATCAAAGCCCAGATACTCTGCAATAGTGAAGTGCTAATGGCCCTAGTACAGACATTGATAGAGCTGGGTAACAACAGTGATCCTGCCCCGATCACCACAGCAGCCATTAAAACCATGTTAATAAAAAATCTGTCTCCATAATGGATTTAGGTTGCCCTAGAGCGTCACAGTTACGCATTGCGCAGTTTAACATTCAAAGTGCTAATAGTAAGAAACCCTTATTAATTAAATTTTTGCTACAGCAGAATATTGATGTATGTCTACTTAATGAAACTTGGTTTAAAGAACATCACAATTTTAGAATCCCCAATTATAATGTTCATTCTAGAATATCCAAAAATGCACACAATGGTGTAGCAATATTAATTAAACCAGATTTGAAATATAACATTTTAAACACAGCCTTTTATGAGGACATTCAAACTGTAGCTATATCTATATCTACTGAGCGTGGTAGTTTATCTGTACTCTGTGTATACTGTCCTCCTTCCAGCGGGCACTTAAGAATAAATAGACTGCGCAATATAATTCGAGACCTCCCTAAACCTATTTTTATGAGTGGAGACTTTAATGCTCACCATATTGCATTTGGTTGCTTATCAACGAAAGGTCGTGGGCAAGACTTATATGACGTTATAGATGAATGTGATTTGTGTATCTTAAATGATGGCAGTTTCACGACAGTTAACCGTCCAAGAACTAATCCTTCATCTATTGACGTCAGCTTTGCGAGTGCATGTTTAGCACCATTTTGTGAATGGTCTGTTCATGACGACTCAATGGGAAGTTATCACTATCCCACTATAACTGTAATATCCCTGTGCATTGAGAAATACCAAATCAACCCTCCCGTTGATAAATTTTTGTACAAAAGAGCTGACTGACACAAATATAATGAACTTTCTGAGAGAGCTTTTGATGACTTAACAGTTAATGTTGAAGACCCACTTGCTTCCTATACAGAATTTTGTATTCGCCTTGATGCCCTTATGCAGTCGGTTATTCCAAAGTTCACTAAACGTGGTCGCTTTACTAGCAGACCTCCAACACCTTGGTGGAATGAGATCTGTGAGCAAAGTGTAATAGCATCATATAATGCTTTAAAACTGTACAGAAGTGACTCTACTATTGATAACTACATAAATTATAAGAAGTTAGATGCTTTAAAAAAGAGAACCATTTCTGAGCAGAAGAAAGCTGGATGGAATGACTTATGTCATTCATTTAATAGAACAACCCCTATTAGTAAAATTTGGAACATGATTAAGATGTTTAAGGGTGTCAAATCTGGTATTAAATCTCACAAAGACGAGTTCATTTCTCCCTTTTTAGATAAGCTATCTGACAATAATAATTTAAAGGACACTAGTAACTTATTTTACTATTTTAACAGCAATAATAATAACCATAATTCAAAATTTTTGTTAGATCCCTTTACATGGAATGAATTCACAGCAAGTCTACAATCTAGACGTAACACTAGTCCAGGCTTAGATAATTTTCCATACATAGTTATTAAAGAGCTTCATATTTCCATTCAGCAAATATTTCTTAATATTCTTAATGCTCTATGGCATAATCAAATTATCCCTGATTCATGGAAAACACAGTGTGTTATCCCAATACTTAAGCCAGATAAAGCTCCAGAGTATGCCAGTTCTTATCGTCCCATATCTTTATCTTCATGTCTGGGTAAATTATTTGAAAACATGATTAAAGTCCGACTGGACTGGTTTGTAGAGACTAATGGTATCATCCCATATGTGCAGTATGGCTTCCGTCGAGGTCGTAGTTGTGCTGACAGTTTCATTTCTCTGATCTCAGACCTGAAAATTGCAAATAATTTAAAATCACACAGTTTGTGTATTTCTTGATGTTCAGGGAGCTTTTGATAATGTTGATCCAGCTATCTTGGTTAACATTATGTCTGATGTAGGTATACCAGGTCAACTATGTCAGTGGATCTACAATTTTCTAAATAAAAGAACTTTATAATAATATGTTAAGCATAATAATATTTTACACGGGCCTAGAATAGCTTCAAAAGGTACAATGCAAGGTGCCACACTTTCACCATTACTATATAATTTGTACACATGTGAAATATGTAAATATGTAAATAGTAGAGATGTAAATATTTTGCAATTCGCAGATGACATAGTTTTGTACAGTAGCAATCAGAATTTACAAGTTGCCATAGACAATATGAATAGAGCCCTAAACCAGTTGAGCCTATATTATGATGGCAGATTACATCTAAAGATCAATGCTACTAAAAGCAGTTTAATGATTTTTGGTGATGATGACCCAACCTGTGATATTATGTATTGCAATTAAGATAAGTAAAATTTTAGAAAAGAAAAGTAAAATTACATATGCAAGTGTTGCACAAACTAAACATACTGAAACCGATGAATATCCTCCATTGCCGTTGCCAAAACACCAACAAACTCAACTTGTAAATAAAAAGCCTGTACAAACTGTAAATATTCCTGTAAATTCTGTAAATAAAACTGTAAATCCTGTAAATAAAAATATAAATAACAAGCCTGTTTTACAGGCCACAAACATGCATGTCCAACCAACGGACATCAAAGCCCAGATACTCTGCAATAGTGAAGTGCTAATGGCCCTAGTACAGACATTGATAGAGCTGGGTAACAACAGTGATCCTGCCCCGATCACCACAGCAGCCATTAAAACCATGTTAATAAAAAATCTGTCTCCATAATGGATTTAGGTTGCCCTAGAGCGTCACAGTTACGCATTGCGCAGTTTAACATTCAAAGTGCTAATAGTAAGAAACCCTTATTAATTAAATTTTTGCTACAGCAGAATATTGATGTATGTCTACTTAATGAAACTTGGTTTAAAGAACATCACAATTTTAGAATCCCCAATTATAATGTTCATTCTAGAATATCCAAAAATGCACACAATGGTGTAGCAATATTAATTAAACCAGATTTGAAATATAACATTTTAAACACAGCCTTTTATGAGGACATTCAAACTGTAGCTATATCTATATCTACTGAGCGTGGTAGTTTATCTGTACTCTGTGTATACTGTCCTCCTTCCAGCGGGCACTTAAGAATAAATAGACTGCGCAATATAATTCGAGACCTCCCTAAACCTTACTAACACACAACATTATGTCTGATGTAGGTATACCAGGTCAACTATGTCAGTGGATCTACAATTTTCTAAATAAAAGAACTTTATATGTTAAGCATAATAATATTTTACACGGGCCTAGAATAGCTTCAAAAGGTACAATGCAAGGTGCCACACTTTCACCATTACTATATAATTTGTACACATGTGAAATATGTAAATATGTAAATAGTAGAGATGTAAATATTTTGCAATTCGCAGATGACATAGTTTTGTACAGTAGCAATCAGAATTTACAAGTTGCCATAGACAATATGAATAGAGCCCTAAACCAGTTGAGCCTATATTATGATGGCAGATTACATCTAAAGATCAATGCTACTAAAAGCAGTTTAATGATTTTTGGTGATGATGACCCAACCTGTGATATTATGTATTGCGGAGAAGCTATTAACAGAGTTAGATCAAAGAAATTTTTAGGTGTCATTTTAGATCAGAAACTGACTTTTGAAGAACATGTTCGACATGTTTCAAAAAATGCTTTAAAAGCCATAAACATTATAAGATGTCTTGCTGGTGTGTCATGGGGTGCAGATCCAAAAATATTGTCTATATTGTACAAGGCTATAGTCAGAAGTCATTTTGATTATAGTGCTATAGCATATATGAATAGCCCACATGCAAAAAAATTAGATATCTTGCAGAATAAAGCTCTGCGAATTATATCTGGTGCTATGTGTTCAACTCCCATAAGGGCCATGGAAGTTGAGACCAAAATTATGCCACTGATCTTGAGACGTATCATTCTAGCTGAAAGATATTGTCTTAAATTATTGTACTCAAATAATACCCAAATTATTAACAAGATTTTACCTCATCGAATCCAAGTGTCTGGTCCTTTAGCAACTAGCGAGGGTCTCCTGATTGGTAACTCTCCAATGTTGTTCCATATTTTTTTGGAAACTGAAAATAATTGTAGTAAAATCAGAAAACAGCGCCCATGGCCTTGCTATTCCTCCCAGTATAAAAGTATAGTACATCCAATTAAAGTAGTTGAGTCAGTCACCAATAACTCAGATATGTTACAGTTTCTATCTGAACATGAATACTACACTATATATCGCGGGCTTCATAACATAGGGGCGTATCAACAAAAACTCGATTTTTCGCTTTTAATGCCATTCGATTACAAACTAGCTTTACCATTTGGCCAATTTTTTTCTTAATTTTTAGTTAAGTAGTTTTTGAGAAAATTACGAAAATCTTAAAGACGTATGATTGTGGATGAAAAACATATGTTAAACCAAAAGGGCGTAACGTAGGCGTATGAACAACTTTTCCTATGAGTCGCATAATTTCAACAAAGTAAAGAGACGTATAAACTTACGGTTCACCTTTTAGAGATTTATCACTTAAAAACTCTCAAACCATATGGACGTATGCACATAAGTCCTAGAAAAATCTAATGTATACTTTAAAAAGCGTTAAGCTATAAAGGCGTATGAACATACGCCTTACATTTCGAATACCCATGCTATAGATCGCGTCGAAGCACAGGGCGTATGTTCATACGTCTACCAATATTGTCTGTCTCTGTCTAATTTTCGTCAGGGTCACGGGCTTATTGTTCATTTGAAACGCCGATGCAGAAGAAGTTACACGTAAAAAGTGGCAAGAAAAGATAACAATGAAATGAAAAGACTTATTGCTGCGTTTAGCATTAAAATATAAGTTTGTAATTAATAATAATAATAATGGTGTGACCTTGAGATTTCTGACTTTCCTTGTTTTATGTGTTAATTATTGAGAAGGTATTTAAACTATCACGGAGCTAAGTGGTAGTTTAAATACCTTCTAGATGGAAGATTCATAAAATAGGTAGGTAGGTTTACTTAGAACGTAAAGAGTAATGGTAGGTATTGGAAAATAATATTATGTATGTCTAATTAATTATTATTTATTGATGTACTTACGTACTCGTTGTTCATTGTACGTAGGTACATAATAATGCGATTTATGCGTGAATCGGGAATCACCCTTATACTGGAAAGATTTTTGAAAGAGGTAGTTAGGTACCTATAGTTAAGTTACTTACCTAATATGAATTGTACATTTGTTATACTTACCTATAAGTACTTTTCGAGATTTTGTTCCGCGTAAACAACTACCGGTCAATGGGTACTCGAACAGGCTTATTAAAATTAGTATTCTTGAAAGTAGAAATGACAATGCGTGCCAAAAAGTGCTAATTTGGTGTTTATCTTTATTTTTAACAACAAGCTATTTTACCAAACAAAGTTAATTTTGCGGTCGTGAAATTTAATTTAACGATTTATCATCAGAGGTTCTTCTGGCGTGAGAATTGTGACAAGGGGATACATATTTAACTTGACCAAGTACTTATTGTGATGAGGCAAACTTTACACAGAAACTGGATGTAGTGGAGAATGAAATCATCAACTCTAGCACATTCCCTCAAGACCAGAGAAACGAATTTCTTCGCAATTTTTCGCGACTGAAGTCAGAATTTAAGACAAAGTGGCAAGCTTCTAAAAGAACAGAACAATTGTTTTTAAAGAAAAATGAGGACTGGTTAAAAGGAACCTTGGAAATTCTACACACACGCAAGAGAACTGTCTCCGGTCGTCCACAAAATATTTTGAAAATGTGTCGGACCGTAGTAAGCGTCGTAAAACGGAGCACTTGCGACAAAACCATCAGAGCTCGGAGCTTTTGTATGCTGGTCAGATGATGCTACGTGAATCAGGAAATTACAGTGGTTCAAAAGTTGTCAGAGATATACTGACATCACCAAATAGAGGAGATAAATATCAAAAGGCTTTTAGAAAAAGCGACGCACCTATTTCAAAGTCTCAACTAAGCCCCACACAGGCACTTTCAGTGTTTGTGGAAGCATCACTGACCAGAAAACAGTACGAAATAATTCGTACTAGTGACAAGAAACTGTATCCCTGTTACACTATTTTGCAAAAAACTAAGAAAGAATGTTATCCAGCCCAAGAAGCGTACAGAGTGACAGCTACGTGTGCAGAAGTGAACCTGCAAGATTTGTTAAATCACACAGTGGAACGACTGTTATTATACTTGGATGAAGTTTTGGTTACACTTTCTACAGAACAGCTTGCAGTCCTTAATCTGGTAGTGAAATGGGGATGCGACGGATCGCAACAAACATAGTACAAGCAAAAATTTGAAAATAGTGATGATTTTGATGCCAATATATTTTAATCATCCATGGTGCCTCTTCAACTCATCTGCAGAATAAATAACAAAGTGATTTGGCAAAATCCAACCCCCTCCTCGCCACGATTTTGCAGGCCCATGAGAATAAGATTTATACACGAAACGACGGATATAACCAGTGAGGAGATATCTTATTTCAATAATAAGATTAAAAATTTACAAGCCACAAATGTAATAAGAGGTGATAAGGAAATCAATGTCAAGCACACGATGCTACCTACTAACAATGGTGGACGGAAAGGAATGCAATGCTGCTACTCAAACTAAATCAACGAGGAGATGTTATATTTGCAAAATAACGTCGAAAGATTTTAATAAATTGATAAAACCTATGGAATCTGAAACAGAGAATTTGCAGTTTGGCTCGTCAATACTACACGCACGAATCAGGTTTTTCGAAACACTGCTCCATCTTTTATACAAGTTACAAAAAAATGGTAACAAAGACTGACGGAAAAAGAGAAGGAAGTCATGATAGCCAGAAAACTCAATATACAAACACAATTTAGAGATCAATTGGGACTCATAGTTGATTTTCCAAAGCAGGGCTTCGGTACCAGCAATGATGGAAATACCAGCAGACGATTTATCTCGAATCCCGAGATATTATATAACATTACGGAAATTGACCTAAATTTGATAAAGAGGTTTGCTATAGTTCTTGAAGTGATATCAAGTGGCCAAAAGATAGACTTAGGCAAGTTTAAGTCATATTGCGACGACACGGCGAAGCTCTACGTTGAGTTGTATCCTTGGCAGCCAATGACCCCGACTGTCCACAAAATTTAATACATGGTCCGATTGTCATAAAGCATGCCCTTCTCCCTATAGGATATTTATCAGAAGAGGCCTCAGAGGCCAGAAACAAGCACTTTAGAGAATTCAAGAAGAACTTTTCAAGAAAATTCTCTAGAGAACAATGCAACATGGACGTTATAAATCGGCTGCTACTTACGTCAGATCCATTACTGAATAGCATTAGACCTAAACAGCCTAAAAGAGTCAAACCTTTTAGCTCTACTGCTAGAAACATGATGCTTGTTCCAGATGATGACGCCAAATTAGACGATGTAATACCAGATTTTGAAAATGAAAATAAATCTGACTGTGAAGAAGGATAGGATGCATCATCTGAAAGATGAGTGCAAGAAGAAGTACAGAATGTGAATAAATAACCATATTCTTTAGCGTTTTTTTTTATATACGGTATATTACACGACCCTAATCAAGCCACAAATGTGTTAAAATATACAAATTTAAAAAAAAAATTAAAGAAGTGTCATATTTTTTGATGGAAAAAAGGGGAAAGAGAAGCTCCTCTTGCAACGTTGTACAAGCAGCAAAGGTAAAATATAAAATTGTGACAGATGTCACATAAAAATGTAATGAAAGTACCTAAGGCTAGAACCCAAAAATATAAATATGCAAAGATGCACAAAATAAGAAAAGAAGTCTATCGGGCGCCAGGGTCCTATGCCAGGCAAAAGAGTACACGGATAGCTAAAAAGATAAATGGTAGAGTACTGGAAACTTTAATCTCAAGGGGGGCGTGGTTATAGTCACTAGTTAAATAATTAACACAATATTGTTTATAGGCTATTTAATTAACAAATTATGTTCAGGTGGTTACACGGAAGTTGATAACCTACATACTTAGGTGGTATCCTAGCTAGAGCTTAGGTCTATAGGTTACATAGAATCTAGATCTTAGGTTTTAAGTTGGAATATAGCTTGGTCGTTCACCTGGTCATGTTTATATAGAAAAGAAAAGAAAACTTACAATTTAACGAAGAAAGAACTACACTTTGTCCACCAACTGTCACTGTCAACTGCACCGCCTGCACCAGAGTCTCCAGGTAGAACGGGGTCATTGCAAGCCAACCACGTCCGGTCGCAGAACTCTTGCATCATAGATCCAGTACCGGTGAAGAAGCAGCAGCGTTGAGGGGAAAATTAAAGGGACTTGGATCGGAAGGATCCTGACCAAGTATTAAATGGAATAACGTCGGAAGAGGGGGAAATAGTGAGACAAAAGTCACAGGAAATTAAGGAAAAGAAAAGGCACATGGGCATGAAATCATACTTCCCTAGGAACAAGCGGTTTTAGCCTGAAAAGGCTTGGAAAAGCTCACACGGAGGTTTCATAAATAAGCGGGGTTGCACAAAGGCAAAAAGTCATAATTCCCTAATAGTAGGAGGCCAAAGCCCAAATACTTAGTAAGTATAAAAAGTGCTTACATGGGAGTTAACAAAAGAGAAGCTAAGTACGGCATAAAATGCACAAAATAGGGGTCCATATATAATGGGTTAAAGGGACATGGTTCCATATAGAATGGTCCACAAAGTTTAAATGAGTAGACTTAATAGTCTAAAAAGAAAATGTCAAGTTAACATTGCGAGTTGAAATAGAAAGTTAAACTGACAGGGAAAAGTTATTTAAATGGTATTTAAATTAAACGCCAAAATGCCAAAATGTAGTTTAAGGGGTACATAAAATGGGTGCGATAGCGCTGAAAAAGAAAAAGAAAAGAACCGAATCAAAACACGTGCTTGGTAGCAACAAGTTGCCTGCTTACGCAGCATGGCGGCGAGAAGACGTCTCACAAGAAAATGTGAAAATACGTACCACCCATTTATAAAAAAGAGACCGGATTCCATCGCCGGTTATCCGCTGGTACTTCGTTTTAATTGCTCACAGTAGCATCCCGACTGAAATAAAACAGTACGTGAAATAACGAGGCACGAGGCTGGAGAAAATAGAAAGAAATAACCATTGAAATAAAAGTATATTTACCGATGGTTCTCCCAAGATTTCGTTATATAACGACGCGGTACTACATCACCGCTATAAATCAGCAACTCCCGAATAAAAGTCCAATAAGATTGACGGGATTATCTTAGCTTCTGATTAGAACATCATGGACAGAACGCCCGTTCGTCACGGTGGCGTTCCAGAGAAATAAACGCAACACCGGTCTGACAGATCAGCTCAAGGGATTGCCAGCCCAAGTTGAAAAACTATTCGAGGATGTCAAAAACACGACGTCATAAACGCAAACGTCAATGCAAATGTCATTGCATACGTAGTAAGATAAAACGCTCTAAGACGCCATAGATGAGTTTAGGAACAATAAATAAACAAAACGCAATACATGTCGCGCGAGTTTAAATAATCGCGTGACAGAAGGTAAAGTATATTTCAATCAATCTAATGTTAAAAATATAAAAAATAATTTTGTCCAGCTTTTTGGTTCAAATACCCGTTGACGCTTACGGGACCTGAATACGATTTCTTTAGATCTCTTTCTTACGTTTATAGAATGTTTATTAGATATTTTATTTGTGTGATCTCTTTGTCTTATGGATGTTTAAATTACTTATAAGAAATACTATTAGTTATGTTTTTTAATAAACGCAAATTCAACTTAAAATTTGATAGTGTTTTAGTCTTTTTTACTCTTTTTACTTGTTTGGATTTTATAATTATAACTACTACTAATACATAAGTCTCATGTACAAACCAAAAAAAGTCAAATTCCCGTCAAGCCAAATGGACTTATAGATTAATAAAAACATGAATAACCGGGAAGTATTCAGTGAAAGGAACGTTATCCCCCAGATAAATCATTACATCACAAAATCAGAATTATGATTCTGTGCATTTTCAGTAGGAAAGCTGAAGTTTAAAAAAATTGTGTTATTATGCCCATAATATGTATGACTTTATTTGAAGAAAATAAATTAACTTTTATTTTTTTCAGTCATGCTAAACAGACGTAATGACATAAAACAGCCTTTAGAAACAAATTATGTTAGAATAAAGCAATCTATATTCACAGAAATCATTACCAAGGGCTACATGCAAAGTTACATTAAAATTACTTCAGCAGAAAAAAAGTTATTCAGTTTTTTCTCTCTCCTGAAAAGTAAAGGTTTTGTTGTTACGCCCCTATGGTATGAAGCCCGCGATATACAGATGGAAGTAAAGGTGAGGGTTATGTGCGCTGTGCCATTTATGATCCTCAGATTAAATTTTCTCAGAGCTTTATTTTGCAGGAAGCCTGTACTATATTTACTGCAGAGGCTTACGCAGTCTATCAGGCTCTTTTACGAATTGGCAATGTATATAACTGTAAATATTTTCTAATTGTAACTGACTCTTTAAGTTTGATTCAGGGGTTAAATAATTTAAAAATTAATTTCAAAACTAACTTCATTTTGTACATGATTAAAGAATTAATATTAAAATACAATCTTAAAGGTTTAGAAATTGATTTTATGTGGATACCTTCTCATAGGGGAATTACTGGGAATGAAATAGCAGATAAAGCTGCTAAGGAAGGTATTAATGCACTCGACGTTTCTGGTTACATGTATGTACCTATGACAGATTATTTATATTCTATTAGGTTAGCTATAGGTAGGTTATGGGAACAAATGTGGAAGAAGGATCAAGAGACGAAAGGAAGATGGTACGGTAGCATACAAGAAAGCTTACCAGTAAGGCCGTGGTATAATAATTTACGCAGAGCTAGCCGTGACTTTATCACCACCATTACTCGACTTCGTTATGGACACAATACTGCGCCATCACACCTCGCAAGACTTGGAATAATCCAAAGTAATGTATGCACTTTCTGTGGAGTTGATGAAGCAACCGTTGAGCACATCATATTCACAGATTATAGGGTATGTCTATCATATTCAATTGTCAAAAGTTTCTTCTTGACAGATTAGTTCTTGCAAGTGAACTTAGTGAAGTGTGTCCAAATTATAGTGATTTTTCTTCCCGCCCGCCGCCGCTTAATCAATTATTAAAAGACACTCAATCTTATAGACCAATATATAATTACATTAAAAATACAGTGCAAAAAATTTAACAGTGCTAAAAAGATACTTACAACGTGATACCAGGAAAATAAAGTTGTGGCCTAAAGGTCTTGTAACCAGGACATAAAATCCAAAAAAAAAAAAAAAAAAAAAAACGAGAGACAAGACAAATACTATAGTATAGACGTCAAGTAATTCTTTCATAGAGTTTGGGAGTTTGTGGACTTTGTGGATACTTATTAGTATTATTCGTTTATTTATTCGACAATATAGGCAGTGTGCAGTGTGTTATTTATTTTCCAGTATGGAATAATTTATTAAAACATGATGAAATGGGACATCAATGACGAGCAGCACTAATGATATTGCTTTATAGATTTTGTTTTAGTTTTCAATATGACATCTATATTGAATGGTTTTTGTAGACTGTGTGCGAAAAAAGATGAGTTTAGTAAGAATTTACTGGCAGAAAACAATACGCATGTATTAACTCTCATCAGAGACTTTATTCAGATAACAGTAAGTTTAGTCTTGTTCGTAACAGTTAATGAAACTTCATCGTTTTCTATGGTATTGTGTCCAAATCGGGAAGCATCATAAACATCAAACATGTTTGAGTACATTAATGTTAAACTTATTGTTACAGATAAATGAAACGGATGCGTTGCCAACAAAAATATGTCTTAGCTGTGAGGAAAAACTGGTGTCTTTTCAATTGTTTGTTTTGGAATGTTATAAAGTTCAAGATGAGTTTAAAAAGATAATAGATAATGTGGAGCTGGACTGCTGCAGTGGCCTGCAAGTCAAACTCGAAGATAGTAATACAGTCTATGGAGTACCTGCCATTAAATCAGAGGTATGGAGAAGTTTTATGAATGTCTATCTTCTAGTATTGCCTTGGCATGAATTGAACTTGTAATACAACAGAGAAGCATCATGTGATTTTAAGAAATTCATTAATTTTAGGAATAGTGCATAATAAGGTTTTCTTTTCCAGGTCAAAGATGAGCTTACTGCTGAAGATATTGTGTGTAAGTCAATGGTCTAGATGGGGTCTAAGTATCTAGATTTGGATGTTGATATGGATGAACTTAAGGCCTTAGTTTTATTAGCCATAATATTTGTATTACTATTTTATGTTGCAATATGGTTGAAGATAAAATTGTTAAAATCAAGTCCTTAACTGTGTACACAATTTTTAAGTTCAGTCATATTTGGGTCTTTTTATTGCTACAAAAGCCTGTAGTTCATCTTTCATTCATCTCTAGTATTGAGAATTATGGTTTTTTGTGTTTAATATATAATTGTGCTCTTTGTCTAAGGCCCATATTAATAAACTAATCTCAACTCTAATGCTTGTCTCGAGATGTGCCAAAGATGACGTTTACTTTGACGTATCTGGTGATGTGCATCTCAGCCAAGATGAACTCATCGGGCCTAAGCCATTATTATTTTATAATATTGTTTTTCATACAATGTCATGATGTGAAATGACCGTGTGGTCATTAAGTATCAGTCTCCACTGAAAACTCAGTCATAGTGTTTATGGTAAACTACATTATAATGAACAAAATATCTGCAGGACCGAAAACATTACTTAGTACAGTCAGCTGCTGAGAAATGTAACCACCTTTGCTAGGAAACTTGTATGCAGGGGGGGTCACTTTTCTCTGCAGCTGACTGTACTAATAAAAAATAGATGCAATCAAACTGAAACCAATCTAAAAAACCAAAAAAAAATGTGGTTTATTTCACAAAAAAAGAAGAACAATCCATTTGCCAATGGTAGTCTTTGGTGGGAAAAGAGTTCTTGTAATGTTACTCTTAGATGTAACCATCATTTATTCTTATTGAAGAGTTTTAAACATACCTAGTTTATAACTAATAGCTCTCTTAGCAACCGCAAATTAAAACAATCCATTGACTCTGCATGCCAAATTTGGTGAAAATTGTTATTTTATTTTTTCTGCTTCTACATTTTAGAATAATGTATTAAAGAAAATTAGACTGTTGTTGCAGCCTTGCATCATAGTTGTATGGTTTTACTGTAATAATTAAAAAAAAACGCATTGGCCCAATCTTATTTTTATGACGATGTTGCAGCCTGGTATGAAAAAAAAATGTGTGATGAGTGCGAGTATTTGTTTCTAAGTCTTGAGTGTTTTCTATGTATTTAAGTATGTGTTTATAAGTAAGTTTTTCATTGTCTAGTACCCATAGTACAAGCCTAGAGCTTAGTTTGGGGCTAGATCAATTTGTTTGACATTGTCCCCTGATATTTATTTGTTTAACAACCCATTTGTAAATTTGGTGCAACATAATTAAAAAATGAAAGTTCAATAAAATGTTTTATCTAGGTGCAATTGCAAAAAGTGAAGCTTCCATGTCAGAATTTGAAGCAGTGGACTACAATGATGATGACGGTGGTGACGATGATGACGACGACGAGGACGATGACCTGGATGATATAGCAATAGCAACATTAAAAGACATTAAGCAAAAGCGTACCAAAAGGAGAATAATTTCAGAAGAGGAATCTTTAAAGTTTAGCGAACTATTGAAACAACCTAACTTAAAAGTCAAAGATTTTGTTAAGTGAGTATCTGTTTTGTAATAAAATGTTGACTGTTAGTAAAATTAGCTTGTAAGGTTATCTTGCTTTTTATTTTTATATATAGAGTTAAATTGCTTGTTATTGCAGGTTAACCTGTAACATATGTAAAGCAGAGTCAAAGACATGGAGCAATTTGCGAATACATTACTTTAAAACTCACAGAAGTAAAGTGGTTGCTTACTGCATCTGTGGCTATGCGGTTAAATCTAAGAGTGTGCTTTATAAGCATGTATCACAGCATAAGTTGGAAAGCAGAAAAATAAGAAAAGCTGCAGACTTAGTGGAAGAGAAACAAGAGGATGACAAATATTCCAGTTTAAATGTTAAAAACTTTGTTAAGTTAGTAACTACTACCTACCTACCTACCTAGTATTGAAAGTTTTCATAAATTTAATTTCAACTTTACTTTACCTGCATTTCCTTGTGTGTGATTGACAGAATATTTATTACTGATTGCTCTGCCCCCACAGTTTTACTTGTGAAATTTGTCAAAAAGGCTGCTCCAGTTGGTACAGTTTGAAGGCCCACTGTGAAAGAGCCCACGATACCATGCCCATTGTGCACTGCATATGTGGAATTGCTCTCAAATCCAAATCAGTTCTTTATAAGCACATACAGGATCATAAAAATCCTAATGTATTATCGTAAGTATTTCATGAGTGTATGTCATTAAAATCCAATTGATTTATTTATTGAATATTTTTCTTACTCCTGTCTGTGTATTTCTAGCTGTGATAAATGTCCTCGAATATCAAAAACAATAGCAGGGCTAAACAAACATAAAATGAGGCATATACCAAAATCGGAAAGAAAGTTTGCATGTGACTCTTGTGAAAAAATATTTAATACAAAGGATGCTTTGAAATCTCACGAAAGATCACACATTCCAATAGAGGCGAGGAAAATATACCATTGTGACAAGTGCAATATGAAGTGAGTTGGCATGTTTGTATAATTTTATGTAGGTAGTTGTTGATGTGGTAAGTAACTTTTAGTATAGATTATGGGTAGTGCTTGAAAGCTGGAATGCCATTGGCGCGTATTGGCCGCAGCCTTGAGGCGGTACCGAAATAGGAGAGGGCCACAACATCCCTTTTCTATTCACGTTGTGCCATTGATTTAGTAGGTAGGTATATATTAGATAGACGATCAGTAGGAAAAAAATGCAATTCTAATCTTGTACCCAAAGATGAGCCTGTCCTGTTCTCTTCCGACCATAGATGGTGACAGTTGTCAAAAATGACTATAGGTACTATACGCAAAATTAAGTGGCGAGTCGGGTTATGTTATTAATCATCGGAATCATGCTATCTCTAAATCATCGAGCAATAAAACTAAACAAAAGAATGGAATATCTTATTTTATGTTTTTTTCTACTCATTAATAAATAGATTCTAGTGAAACTTTGAATGCTTTCATAATTTTTAGTAATTTATTTTGTACATCTATCTTATACCTTTTCAAAGCAC
This sequence comes from Acleris laterana, assembly GCA_963966035.1. NCBI lineage: Eukaryota > Metazoa > Arthropoda > Insecta > Lepidoptera > Tortricidae > Acleris > Acleris laterana. The sequence continues at coordinate 10,599,718 of OZ014440.1, forward strand.
TCTGGATGACCGAGCTTTGCAAAGGTTATAATAGCTTAAATTATGACTGATCACGTAACAGAAATGTATAGAGTAGCAATTTTTTAATACGTCGAGTTGGTTTGTTTTGACTTGTATATCTTGTATCTTTGCATGAATTGAATCGTTAACGACGTGCAAAATGGTTCGCAATAGGTACTCGTAATATTAGCAGGAGATAAGTGTGATCAACTTTTCAAACCGCGTAAGTCTGACGTTGCCTGTTTTCTAGCGGTGGTTCTTAGGTTTCACGAAAATCTCTGTTCAACAGCTGTGAAAGAAGGGTCACCATTAAATCGGGGGTTATTATCGAAGTGTAAGTTATGTTGTGTAGGTTCACGACGCGGTCGTCGGCGGCGTCGCACACGCGCGTGGTGCACGACAAGATCAAGAGCTACGTGTGCGACCTGTGCGGGTACGCGTGCGGCACCAACGGGGAGCTGCGCCAGCACCGCGCCATCCACAGCGAGGACAAGCCGTTTGTCTGCAGGAAGTGCTCCAAATCGTTAGTGCAGCTGTTCATTTTAAGGGCTTATTTATTACACTACTAGCGGCCTAACTTCGCTTCATTCTGGTTCAATTTGGTTTTCTGTAACACGTACGTACGTAAACCAGAATGTGTTATACATACATACATAAAAACCTTCTGTGTAAAATTCTCTAACTGATGGTGAAAATCGCATGAAAATCCGTTCAGTACTTTTTGAGATTATGATGGTTTGCGGGAGGAGGGAGGGTAACGCGCTTGACCAATTAGTTAGTATCATGTTACTCTTATATCGCTCGCCAAGAAATATAAAACCAACGTGTTTAATTTAATGTCAATATTAGTCTACATAATTTACTTCACGAATAAAAAATAATTACTGTTATTTACCGACACTCTATGCATTAAACGTTCCCACGATATTGGGTTTAGTTTCAAGAAGACAGTCGTAACGGGACACATGATCATAGATACACATGCCCAAATAGACACATCACATTAGAATGCTTTGATTTTTCGATTATTTTCGTCTACCAATTTTTGAAATTATGTGAGTGTCTTTTTTGCAGCTTTAAGACTTATTCGAATCTCAAAACGCACATGGACATCCACGAGGACACGTCGTACCCTTGTTACGTGTGCAACCGCGTGCTCAACAGCCGACGGACTCTTCGCAAACATCTTCTTGTACACGAGGACAAGTGTCGGCACGTCTGCTCCTATTGTAATAAGGCGTTCAAGAGAAGGCAAACGTTAAAGGTGATTTGATATTTTGTTAGTTGGGTTTTCACCAATTTAATGAGTCTTCACCTATTTAATAAACTCAGCTTTCTCTCAGAAGCCAGTACTCAGCTCTCTTCAGAGGGTTTGCAATAACACAGCGTATTGAACATATAATGTTTCATGTGTGATACTCTGAAAATAGACCATTCTTTATTTTAGAAGCGGATTGAAAGTTATGCATGTCAACCTAAAGAAAAGTAATTTGAAAAAGGACCATTTCAATGGACCTGTGCAGTAGCACTGCAGAAACTTATACCTACAGCCTCTGAAGTAACATTTAAAAAAAACCTAAACCAGCCATGCTAAAATCTTATACAGCCACTCTTTGGTAAAAACTATACCGCGACTTACTTTTATAAGTATTATTTACATGTTTCCTTATAGTGACATGAAAAGTAGAGTGTTTAACTCGGGTGAAATTGACTGTTAATTTCACACTCGAAATTATTATATCTCGTGTGAAATAGATGCCTTTCATCCCTTGGTTCACAATCTACTATTGATGTCGGGTCACAAGATGGTAAGCTGACAGCTGCCCTTGAAAACCCGGTAGCCCAAGTGGACCGAAGGAGAAGGCACATCGCCGGGTTTTTAAACGCTAAAAATCTAGACGGGGAAAGTGGAAGCATTTTAACCTCTAGCGCTCACCAACCATATAAAAATCAACCAGTAGCGTTGCACGCGTTGCATCCAATACGTGTTGTACTCGATGGGGTATTTAGGCTCATCAGCCGTTCATAACTTTACGACTATCGTTTCCCGGAATCACTTTTACCTATTGAGTTTTATTTTGTACTCCTTGGGCGTTCGATGCAAACATAGTGCGTTATTGTGCAGGTGCATATGTACACGCACACGGGTGACAAGCCGCTATCGTGCAAGTGGTGCGAGGAGCGGTTCGCGTACGCATCTACCCTGCGGTCGCACCGTCTGCGCTGTCACCCCGACAAGATGGCGCAGCAGGTCACCGACACGTACATCTACCGCCACCACAACATCATGCAGCAGCAGGTGCAGGTGAGTGAGTTCACGCTGAGGTCACACCATCTGCACTGTCACGCCGACAAGCTTTAGCTCTGCATACATTTCGCGTCTACACAGTCTGCGAAAAAGCAAAACGGATGTTTTATAATTTCGTCATGTCCCCTGAACCTGGTAATAAGGTCAAATTAAGTGTTTGTACTCCAATTAAGTGACCATATTTTGGTAAATTATGACTTCCCCTGGATCCGCCCTTGCGCTTACCTAGTCGGTCCTTAAGTTCTGTCACAAAGGTTTATTATAATTTTAAAAATAAATAATAGAGTTTCATAAACTTGTAGTACATAAATCAAAACCTTATTTTAAATAGAATAAAAAAAGCGAAATTTGAGTTCGTTACTATTGCAATAATTTGGTGTACGAGCTTTAAGCATTCCCATTCGGGGCAGGAAAGCATGGGTCAAATCAAAACACGCACGCCCACGATACTGATAACGGCTACAACTTTTGTAAGAGTTCTCGTATTGAGTCGAAATTTGCGTGACATATTGACCGACTTTTATCTTTAAATATTGATACGAATGTATTCCAAGCAACTAAAGATCCGCTTATACTCCGGTCAATCTTCATGTCTCATTAAATTGACCTTACGATTTCACATCAATTTGCAGAAATACGAAAACAGACCAACTTTCGTGCTTCATAAGCTGGTTTTTAAGTGTCGTTATGATAATAATGCTGGTCTCTGAACATACCCAGAGATGAGAAGCTTCATAATATTAAATAGAAAATGTTCCTGGTTAACAAAGACTAATCATTAAAGCGTTTTCAAAAAGTGAAATTTTTAGAAAACTCGTGCGTGTTTTAATCGGTGCCGGCCGTGATTGTTAAAAGATCGTATCGGAAATTGCGGCGACTATGTGGAATGATGATTAGTTCCTAAAAATGTACTTTAATTAAGGTTTTAAATTGAATTTATTTTAAAATTAAAAAATAAACAAAAAATAGTTTTATTTGACTAAACCTTTGTGACAGAACTTAAGGACTGACTATGTACATACTAGCTAGCCGGTTGGAGAACCCTACAGCGCTTAGCCCGATATGCTGTGACCAATAGAGATTGTCGAAAGGTCGATCGAGAGAGCAAAGTCTTACGAGCAGGTTCATTTGACGGGTAATGGATAATGCACTCCTTAATATGTTATTTTTATGTACACTTTGACGGGAAACTTAAATTAGCTGGTTAATAATTGGTTCAAGGACGTTGTTCAAGAGAATCACCTACCTGAGGGCAATATGGTTGTACATTTATAATTGGACGTAGTTATGCAAACAGGAACCAACCCACAAAGATTTGACAGTAAAATGTCAACTGTAACGCTCAATACTGTGGGTTGGTTCCAGTTTGCAAAATCTTTGTGGGTTGGTTCCCGTTTGCATAACTACGTCCAATTATAAACTTTACTAGCTGTTGCCCACGACTGCGTCCGCGCAGAAGTCGTTTATCACTATCCCTTGGGAATGTAAAATTTTCCGGGATAAAAAATCTCCATAGGTACCAAATTTTATCAAAATCGGTCCAGCGGTTTCACTGTAAAAGTGTACTCGTAAATTGTAACAAATACACGGACAAAGTTACTTTCACGTTTATAATATTAATTTATAAGGATGGATAGTATGAATTTAAGTATGAATAGATTTAATTTAAAGCAAAATAAACAATATCGCGTCTTTCGTGACTGAATTTCCTACTTAAGCTTAAACCCAAAAAAGGTTTAAGCTTAAGCAGTTTCAGACTATACAGTTATATGTTTTCTTTTCTTTTCAGGATTATATTAAATCCGACCTTGTGGCTGTGAACGCAAAAAATGAAGTGGAGGCTTTATAATAATTAGCATCATAGCTCGTAGTTCCCGCCAGATGATTCTATGTAAGAATTTTATGTTCTATTTTGTTAGACACCATAGTTCATTTAATAAATAAAGAATTTACCTGAACTAGACTAAGTAGTTTTAGTATTCACTGTCTCATACATTTTAAATTCATTCTTTCAAGTTCAGCTTTAGAGCGTCAAAAATAGGTCGCCTATTGCAAGCGTGTGTTTTTCATTGATTGCAATGCAGCTCGGAAATGAAGCGGCGGGTTAAAAGTAGACTGTCATTTGTTTGCACGCCACGTCTCAAGATGACCTAGACTGTGACGGAAATCTGGTTTTTAGAAAATGCAAGCATATAACTTTTTCTGCGAAAGTATTTCATGTGCAACATTTTACTAAAAGCATTCTCTATTTTCAAATAGCTTGCTTCTGCTTTCAAGCAGAATGTGGTCTTGGATAGAAGGTATTGTTTTGCACTTGCTCCCTTGAGTGTAATGTAGAAATACCCAAGTATTGATCGACAAAAATAGAAGTGACAGTTCTCGCTAACCTCGGGTCGTGTTCAAGGCTTGAGGTTGTGTGACACGCTTATATCTCACTTTATCTCGGTAAGTTATTGAAATGGCCGGACCCTAGATAAGTATTTAAGAGAAATTAATTTATCTGCACCCAAAGTAAACTTAAACGTTACGATAAAACAGATAAAAAAAAAATGTTTTTTAGGTACAATATTACGCAATGATGATTTTGCTGGATAAATAAATATGCGTTGTTTTTTTAACTCAATATGGGGTTCTTTAACACGTAAAACAATTGGGCCAAATCAAATCAAAACAAACAAATTAGTAAGTAAAGATTTAAGAATGGAATAAGAAACCAGAAATCTACCTACATGTACAAAGCAATCAAAGTAAGGAGCAATCTAACGTCAAATAAAATGTTGATCTAGGTTAATAAAACTGTCAATGCTTTACTACTGATATACGCTAGTAGCAGCGCTTTTATGGCAAGCGACAACCGGGCAGACGAGGGAAATTTACAAAACTTTCCATTCGACAAAATTGCTCAGAGCGGAGCGCGTCCGTAGATGGCATCGCGATGTATGAATTCTGAACCAGACAATGTTTTATGTAATGGTGACGGTAAGCGGTGAAAAGTGGGAAAACGAGTGGAACCCGGTATCGGCGGTGTGGATACTGTGGGTTAGCGCGGCGATAAGGGTCGTCTCCCGGCTGGCGCGCCGCCAACCGCCCAGCGGGCCCTGGACATCGGCGTTCACCGCTCAACAAAACCCGAAGTGAATTACGTAACGGAAAACCGTAATAAATATGTTATGGCCTGACATTATTCAGGGAGAGAAGACACTTACTTGGCGCATTTAATACACGGGCACATATAGTATACATCTCGGGTGCCCCTTCTTTTATAGATACTCATTTCATAGACACTATCACTTCACAGAATTTTCGTTTCATAGAAAACTATTTTCTGCTGAACCTGTGATGATTTCAGGTTATCTTACACATGATTCACGTAGTTTAGGTTAGACTTGTAACCATCACAAGATAAACTGAAATCAACACGGGTTCAGCAGAAAATAGTTTTCTATGAAACGAAAATTCTATTATAGTGTCTATGAAACGAGTGTCTATACAACAAGGGTAAACCATATTAACTTATTAGCAATTTTTTTCGCTTCTTCACCCATTTATAACTTCACCCATGTATGAATTCTATAATAACTTTAAGTAAGTACTTCCAGACTCTAAAAGTAGGAAGATCCCTCTTCGTCAAACGTAACAATTGTGAGAAGCTGTGACGTTTATAATTCTGCGTTATCAAAATCAATAAACAGTAACGTTAACAGAGAGTGGTTAAGTGGTTGCGATTGCCAGGCGTCCACACATTGATATCTCAAAAAGACGGGCCATAATGTGTTGAGTAGTTGCAGAGGTAAGTACCTATTTCCTTAAATTATTAGTACAGTTAAGTGATACCGTAGTTAGTAATGTTGGCAAATTTGTACAATGTTTCAAAATTTTATTAACTAGGTGGTACCTAGCCTAGGTGTACGAGGTCCAAACGAGTCTATTGGTATTTATCTAAGCGTTTTGGTTTGGTCATTTAGAAAGGATGGATGAAAAAAAGAGTTACAAAAGAGATATGGCGAGCGAGAATGAGCGGAGATGTCGGTAGGGGACGTCCTAGACGGACCTACGGTGATCAGATTCGCGATGTACTGAATAAGGGCCAAATCAAAAGCACCCGAAACCGACGTACGTGCATGAAGAGATTGATGAATGTAGAGGAAGCGAAAATTGTGTGTTTAGATCGGTGCACCTGGCGTTCCATAATCTGCCTAGCCCATTGGGAGAGGCGTGAAGGTATGTATGTATGTGTATGTGTATCTAAGCGTCATCTCTTCACATCAGCGACTTAGTAAGATTGAAATAATAATCCTTTGCGTCTTAACTACGTTAAAATAACAATTACGACGCTAAAATAATCTCAGTAAGAAACTATTAGGTTTATACTAATCAAGTCGGATCAGAGTCTCACAGTTTGCTATACTATGTGAAATAGGTAGGTACCAATCAAATTCTGCAAGCGGGGCGCTTTGAACACGTAGTATTGCGGTTATGTGTGCTTAGTAGGTATTAGTAGTAGAGCGCAGATAACCTAGTAATCTTAAATAAGCGTTGGATTAACTTGGAATCTCATCCACCTTTGATCCTTAGCCGAAGTGAAGGGATTAAGATTTAACTTAATACCCCTAAATGAATACCTACCGTAACGTGCCTCATTTAGGCATGTTTTGTGATATCTTAGTACCTACTTACTATCTTTTTGTACCTACGTACAGTTTGCCGGTAGGAAAACTTATTTAAAACCCCTAGTAACCTCGTAATACATATACATACATAATCAATGCAATTTAATTTTAAATGTGTTGAAATGAGGATAAAGTTTCTTTTCTATTCTCAGAAAGTGAAAATGGCATTGTAATTTTTTTTTTTTTTTTTTTTTTTATATATCGACCAAAAAGGCCCATAGTTACAAATACCTTAAAGACACATTAATCTATTATATGAAAATGAATCACTAGATGTGTTGCTAAGCGCAAAACTCGAGGACGGCTGAACCGATTTGGCTGATTTCTTTTTTGTTTTGTTCTTTATTTTGACGACGCGCTGGCCCCTGCCTACGAAGCTAGTGGTCCTGGGTTCGAATCCCGGTAAGGGCAGATATTTGTGTGATGACCGCGAATATTTATTCCTGAGTCATGGATGTTTTCTAATGTATTTAAGTATATATTTATCTATATAAGTATTTATATCGTGGTCTAGTACCCATAGTACAAGCCAAGAGCTTAGTTTGGGACTAAGTCAATTGGTGTGAGATTGTCCCCTTATATTTATTTATTTATTTATATATTTATTTATTTATTTAATACTTATCGCGTTCAAATACTTATCGTCAGGATAAGGTCTATACGTAAGAAAAAAAAAAAAACTCCAACGGGAAGTTACAATATAAAACTTTTGGTCACGATTTGTGGTTGGTGGAACAATGGAACAGACAATTGAACTTTATTGCTTTGATAGTAGATTCAAAGTTCCACTCACAATAAACGCCATGTTTGTAGTATGGTGGTGCGAGGTTACGAGGGTAACTGTAGGTATGTGTGTCTAGGTATTTATGTGTCTGTGTGTCTGTATGTGGCATCGTAGCTCCCAAACGGATCAACCGTTTTGGACGCGTTTTTTTTGTAACAAAGCTAGTTTAGTCGGGAAGGTTCTAAGCTAGGTTTCTTAAAAATCGGGTGGGCCCTTAAAGCGATACTGGCTCTGAAAGAAGGGCCGCCATTATACAGAGTGCAAGTCAAAATCATTTACTGTTTGATTGCAAATGTACAATAAGTGCGAGGGCTTTTATCTTCGCAATAGTTGTAACCAGGGCCCGTAATTTTCATGCCGTTGACGCAAAAATGACGTCACGCTACATAGAGTATGATTTCAAATTGTTTTATTGTAATTATTAACCATTAGTCGTCAATCATTTAATCATGTACAACTGAGTCAAGTAATCTATTGACGCGTAGAAAAATAAATACCTACTTGATACATAAAACGTAAATGAAACCATTTGTTTTGTATTTTATGCTCCTGATGCTATCATAAAAATCGTAAGATCCAGGTTAAACACCTTTTGTGTTCAATTTCCTTCTTCTTTTTCAATATTTTTAGTTGTTCTTTTTATTTTTCATGTTATATTTTAATCACAATTAGTACAATAATCGTTTTTGTCGTTTACGATTAAAAACGGATATTTTTTGCAAAACTCCTGTAACAATAGCAAATGTAAACAATAACTAAGACACTATTAAAATCTAATTTATTTATTTTTAATAATTTGATAATCTGTTTTTTATTTGAGTGACAATAGTCACAGTTAGTTAAACGTTATGTACTGATTATTTCATCGATACCGGTCAACTAAAGAGGTTGACAAATGATTATGACGAAATACTAATTGGAATCATACAGTTATGTAGCGTGACGTCATTTTTACGTCAACGGCATGAAAATTACGGGCCCTGGTTGTAACTAATCTGTAACGATCTAGGCGCGGTGAGCGACAAGCGAGAAAAAGCAAGTTGTATCCAAGAGAGAATACAACTTGCATTTTCTCGCACACTCGTTACGGTACTCGTTACTGGTGCTCGCGTTTCCATACAACTAAGAAGTTGTATGGAAACGGTCTACGCGAGCACCTGTGACGTAAACGCTGGCTGGCTACTTGTACTGGACGATATAGCACAAAGTAAAACTCCAGTGTAAACTCAATTGCGGTATCTAGCAGGGAATTGATCTAGCAGATGTAAACGCGGCCTTATAATATTCAAAACGTGCGCAATTTACCGCAATCGCGCATGTAATGCCGCCAGACGGTGTGTGATGATGTATCGCCGAAGTAATATATTTCACAGCCTTCTGAGGAATATTACCTTTGCATTTTTGGCTCACAATCTTGCAGGTAGGTATATAAATGTTTTAGGGGAATGTTGCTTGGTCTCCACTTTGGATACTTTGTTTGGCCTTAGGGGCCTTTATAATAGGATGTATACAAAAATATGTGTTTAGGAACCTATGCATACAGTGTAACTAGGTAAACTACCTTGGGCCCGTTTCATAAAAGGTCCTTCGAACAATATTAATAAAGAAGGAATTCTACAATCTTTCATGGAACGGGCCTCTTGCATGTAAGTAATATAACAACCTTTTACAGGGTTTACTTTAAGGTAGTGACCGACCGAAACATGTTATTTTGCCGAAACCGAAACCGAAACCGAAGGTTCGGTTTCATTGTAGTTTCGGCCGAAACCGAAACCGAAACCGAACCTTTTATAAAAAAAAAAGTCCTTAAAAAGTCGAAAAAAATTTAGTAAGCCCGTTTTTTTCTAAAATTAATATTTCGCCGACCTATAATTGACAACATTTCATTTTGGTGACACCTGCAAATTACTATACGAATCGAAAGGGTTTTACCTCCTGAACACGGCAAAATATTTATTTAGATTTATTTTTCTTTATTTACAAAATTACAAGTAAGTTAATAAAAATATCGAGTTTTTCCAATACTATGCCTGAATAGATATTTTTATTGCCTTTTTCACGAGAAAAAAATCTGTCATACTTCAAATTTGACATTGACACTATTTGCAGATGGACAGATACTTAGGGCCACTTGCACGCAGAATTTAACCCTGGTTTAAGGCACTAACTCGAGTTAGTAGACGTTAGATTCATACGAAAACTGTCATTTTAACTCGAGTTACGCCCACTTGCGTGGACCAGAGTTAGCGTCTTAACCCGAGGTTAGGCGGCAAACCACGTACAAAAGTGGACGCTTAACTCTGGGTTAAGGGCTAACTCTGGTCCGCGCAAGTCCGCGTTAGTGTCTTAACCCAGGGTTAAACTTTTCGTGCAAGTGGCCCTTAGAGAATTATCGGTTGACATGATACTTTTTTATATACAGATTGGACTAACATAATAATAATATGTCCATTGTGTCGTAGAAATGAAGTTACGCCCTTTTAGAATAAGTACATCTTAATAAATTAATAATAAAATAATTATTCATTCTAGACAAAATTTAAAACTATTAGTGTCTTCCTCCTGCCAAACAGTATCTATAAAATGAATAAAATGAAAGTCTTGAAAATATGTTCTTGTCAATTACAGGTTTCTACTTTCAAAGATTTATCACAATGAAATTTCAGCACAGTTACAGAGGTTCTGTTTGAAAATTTAACTACCCTATAAAGTGAAAAAAATACATTATTTGTAACACAAAGTAACACGAGCAAAGCGCACGGATTTAGGTAGTTGCCGGCGGAGTCAGGCGAGTGACGCCAATTTGCCAGCCGTGCCGAGCGCGCCCGACGTTAGCCGAGCGCGACCCGAAGGTACGATGTTGTAAGTTTCGGCGCGGCCGAAAGGTTCGGCCGTTTTTGGCCGAAACCGAAACTCGGGCCGAAACTTGATTTTTTGGCCGAAACTGGCCGAAACCGAAACCGAAACCGAAATTTCGGTCGGACACTACTTTAAGGTCAACCGGGGTAAAAGCGACTATGGGGTTATTGCGTTTTTTCGAATTATTTTTTAAACAACGTGAGTTACAACTGCTCCCGCCATGTAGTGATAGACACTTGAACTACTTAGAGGAAAACGCGTACCATAGAGGGCGTTTTAACAGATCGTATTCGAGTCGTTGATCATTTTGAAATTTATTGTCAATCCAGACCAACGCGGAGCGTGAGGTAAGTGTCCAAAATCCATTTACATCCTGTTTTTTCTTTAGATTTCGGTATTATTTTTTATTAAAACATGACCAGTTTTAGTTAACTCACACGTACGAACTCCAATTTGTATTTAAAATGCTTAATGTTTAAAGTTAATTCCATATAAAGTGTTCGGAGGTTATTTTTCAAATTTGGCTAAATGCGTCAGTACCTTTGGGGTAATTGCGTCAGTGTAACGCTTTTGCCCCAATGTCAGTGGTGAACAACCTTTTCCTTGATACGAAATTTTAATTTTAACTTTATTGAATTATAGTTTAAAATTTACATACATACATACATTAAATCACGCCTGTTTCCCAGAGGGGTAGGCAGAGACCACTTCTTTCCACTTGCTACGATCTTGACAAATTTCTTAAAATTTATGATAAATAAATAGTAGCAAATGATCTTGGTGTTTTGTTTGTTCCTATAATCAAATTCTGAGTCGTGTCCGCTCTCTTTTAATATCAGAATAAGTACTTGCATACATACAATCGAAAAACTCTATTTGATTTTACCCGCAATCGGTCACAAGGTGAAAATAACATGTCTTTCATAAATTTTCTATCTCACTCTTTTCAATCGAAAAAAAATGTTTACGACATCTGGTATTTAGGTTTGGATAAATGCGTCTACAAATGTAGACGCATTTTCCCCAATTATATTATTTTCTGTCTCAACTTGTTAATAGCTGTTGTTGGGCCCTTCTAATTATAAAACCTTCTAGAAAACTGTATTGCAGAAACGGGTCGTGAAGTTTTGAAGGCCTAATTGCAATCTTTTAACAATTATTTTAAAAAGATGCATTTTCCCAACCTGGGGAAAAAGCGTCTAAAATCTCGTTTTTTTTAAAAATGCCTATATATCTTTTAGTTATAGTGCAGCGAAAAATTTAACACACGAATTAAATTCCCAAAGAGTTGTAAAAATAACAGAACGAATGAGTATTTCAATATAGTAAATACATATATCGTAATTTAGGTCTTAAAAAAATGTAAAAAAACGGTGACGCCTTTACCCCGGTTGACCTTATAGGGTTCTTTACCCAAAGGGTGTCTGTCCGTCTGTCTGAATTACTGTCTGTCTGTCTCATGACCCGCTATAGGTACACAGTTAAAATTTTCACAGTGTGTATTTTAATTTCTGCTGCCCATAAAACACATCATAAAAATAAAAATTATAGGCCCACACATAAATCGTGAGTAATAAATACTGCTGCCGGTATAATAAAAAAAAACATTAATTTGAATGTTGCCCCCGTACAAATATAGTACCTACGTGACCCTTTGCGTGCGAGTCCAACTCCCACTTAGTTTTTAGGGTTCCGTAGTCAAACTAGGAACCCTTATAGTTTCGCCATGTCCGTCCGTCCGTCCGTCCGTCCGTCCGTCCGTCCGTCCCCAGTCTAGCTCAGAGACTCATAGTACTAGAAAGCTGTAATTTGGCATGAATGTACATATTAGTCACGCCAACAAAGTGGTAAAATAAAATTTTGAAAAATATATTTTTTTAATGCACCTCCCCTACACGTAACGTGGGGATGTCTTTTTTTTTTCTTGCCTACCCCATAGTGTGGGGTGTCGTTGGATAGGTCTTTCAAAAATATTGCGGGTTTATGCAAACAATTTTTCGATTAAGGGATCCGTTTATGAAATATTAAGCTTTAAAGCGCTATTTTTTGTTAGAGTCAAGTGTCCCCCCCCCCCCTACAGCCAAAACTACAAGTACTAAAAATCTGAAAAAAATCTTCAACGAAAGCGCATATAACGAATTTTAAAGGAAAACTATCACGGCTAAGTAGACATGATTAGTTCCTGAGATACAGGCGATTAACGGGTTTATACCTACTAAAAATCATCTAAGACAGCGCCAAATAACTTTAAATACAAAATTGTTTCATACATGTTGATTTTTGAGATAGTTTTTTGTGTTTGTCGTTACGGCTTCGGAACCCTACACTGAGCATGGTCCGACATGCTCTTGCCCGGTTTTAAACCTAACGATAGCGTACCTAATAATAATTAAAAGCCAACCATCACACAAAAAGATTTTGTCTTATTCCCGTCTTTTTATCAGATTGCCGAAAAAGGAAAGAAAGAAAGAAAGAAAAAAAGGAAAAAAAGAGAAAAAAAATAATAAAAAAGAAGGGAAAAAAGGAGTGTACCTAATGTTTTAAATAAAATAACGTATTAGGGTGCCTGAAGTTTACGACAAAAAATATACAATGTACAACAAAAACAAACAACCTTGTTACACGAGTACACATATTTGGGTTATCATAATATTAGCACCTAATAAAATAAGGGTCGACAGCGCTATGTCGGGTGAAAAATAATTAAAACTTACGCAGGTACAACAAAGCTCATTTCGGAGAGGCTAGCTTTTATGAGTGGTAGCATTCATGGGAGGAAAATATTTTCAATCTGCCCACATGATATTGGATTGTGTTAGGCGCGGCATCCGAGGAATGTAACGTAATAAATACCGGCGGGCCGCAGGCAGGTAGCGGGCGCCGGGCCGTGTTTACAGCGGACCCGGGCGCGGAACCCTCAGGGCTCAGGGCGCCGCTTGTCAGGCCCCTCACACGGGACCTCGCTGACCCTTCAACGTTAATCTGCCAAGACTCTTGAACTTGCTCTCTAGCGGAATATAAATATGTCATGAGCAAATAATTACCTTAAGCTCAATTACGACCTCGCATCATATTAATAGTAAGATTGAAGATTAAATTCGAAATACATGTTTGGTCAAATAGGAGGATGAAGCAAAAAATATTACAATCGTGGAAAATGAAAATTTAAGAAACATCCGGTCGGTAGTCAAGTTAGAGAAATAGTTTAAATTACTAGCATAGAGTAAAATTGAGCAAAGATTGAGGCGTGAGGAGGGTGCACGCGACGGCGGGCTGGGCGGGCGGGGGGCGGGCGCGGCGCGGCGCCTCAGTGTGGCGGAGGCTGCGGCGCACCTCGCCGCCCGCCCTGTACCGCGAATTCTCTCTGCCAAAACACTACTTCATCCTCTCCAAATTAATCATTTCAGCGTCACCGGCTTGCTCAATAAGGATTTATTGATTTGCTTATCATGTACAGTCATTTGAAATATTTTCTTGTGCATCGTATTTCAGAGAGTTACTTTCAGGATTAACATAATCACAACATTTTTTTCATTTGCCGAACGTCATCTACGTAAATTGTTTTTGGCAACTTGTTATAAATTTGTTGAGCTGTGAATGTCTGAAGCCTGACAAAGGAGCTTACGTAAGTAAATACATTTTATTTAAAAGTTACGAGCTATGATGCAAAATATTTAAAATAATTTATCTGGTGGTGACGTGCCTATGTTTTTGCAATTGGACATTATTATCAAGTCAGTAATTACGTTATTTTTTTTCAATTATTTAAGCGTATTATTAATTGAGAAATTTAATTGCCGGTTTAAAAATTGATGTCTGATGTCCGCTGTGATATTAACAAAGGATATTCTCATAAATGTACATCAATTATTTATTAAAACGCATTTTCAAAAATGAGCTAAACAAAGTTTACCCGGGGTCTGCACTCGTGATCCGAAGAGGGTCGCCACTCAAGAGGCGAGGACACTACAGCTGTCCAATTATAGATGTTTTCGGCGAGAGGTGCCCAGCGCCCACTCTTATAATAGCACCTTTCCTTCGGAATTTGGGGAGACCTGAATCGTACCTTTTAATTTAAAATTCCTTTATTAGAACAAAGGCCCCGAATACCCGTCGTTCTTAATCAGATTAAACTCTATTTCCCTTGTTTCAGTTTCTGTACAAAGAACGCTAGATCATCGATCTATCATACTTCGTTTTTTTAGAATATAATTAATAGGTACCGTTATTTTGTATACGTTTTTACCTTAAACGAAGTTAAAATTATGTTCTTAGTATCTTCTATATGTAAATATTAAAAAGAATGAGAATATTCAGACAATTATTTTTCAGTGTTATCTACGTTATAAAAGAAACGTGTGTGAAAAAACTAAATATACTTATACGGTACGGTTTATATTGTCGGCAGGTAGTAATTTTGAAACATTTGTGCCAAAATAAAGAAGAACGCCAAAGAAAAAAGATAAGTTCATAAGAAAGGCCAGCATAATAAATATTGATTTAATGAGACTTAAAATGCATACACCGACAAATATGGCATTTTCTGTACAGGCGGTGATTTTCATTTTATCCTTAGTAGGCGCCTGTTTATGTGATTCAACTGTAACGGTGTCAAGCACTCAGACTGTACAAACGACGACTGTTTTTCATCCAACAAACTCCACTTTGAAGCCATTAGCAACGGCAGAACCTAAAACTACTGCAACTCCAACTACAAAGGAAGGCGGTAAAACAACAATAGAGCATAGCGTCGGTCGGACTGCCGGCTATTCAACGACTGGAGTATACGCGAGCACAAAAGGCGCAGTGAAAAGTGCAAGAAGGCAGAAGTTTAACGTTACTGCAAATGCAAGAATGCTGAAGTTAAACAGTATTTCACGTCCAGTGACGGAGCGCTACCCGCAGCGGCAGCTGGTGCGCATGGGGCCGATAGATTGCGATCTGCCCGTGCTGCCGCGCAAGTCTCGGCTCTGGCGGGGCAACGAGACGCACGAGCTGCGTCTACCCGTCACGGTAAGTCACCCGATACTATCTATATTTACTGTTCCAGCTTATGTCTAACTTTAATCCTTTCATCAGATTTATTCATACAGTTTTACTGGAGCCCAAATTTTAATCTATTCGACCGTCCATTGGCTAGTTTTTTGTGACGTGAAGAGAAACACATTACTTATAAGCAATAAATTCTCGAAATTCAACACATGAAAGTGTGATTTGGTTTAGCATAGTATGTATGGCTAATGTTTTATTGTAAAATACTTGAAAATCGGTGTTAAATATTCTACTGCACAATTTTAACGAATCACAAATTTCGGCGTTTTACAAAAAATCTAAATATTCGTGAGGAGAGATCCTTCTCCCAAAGTGGCCAAGTGTTTGTGAGCCTATATCATATAGAAATATTAATAAAATATTAGCCATACCAACTATGCCTAATATTAATAAAATATTAGCCATACCAACTATGCCATCCCACTTTACCCGTTCGAGAAATCCTTTCTTAATGTATCTACCTTTCAAACTTCATGTTCAGATTACGTCTTTGTTTCTTCGTTTATTTATTTATGATTATCCTCTAAGTAGAAAGTTTCGCTAAAGCTGATACGTGTAAGAAAATATTAATAAAGTTAGAGATAGCCACAAGGTTTAGTTACTTGCCCGGATTTTCATAACGTACGTTCAATCAGTAATTATGAGAAAGCTTGACCTCTTACATCACTGGAAGGAAATTTTAAGTCTAAAATCGGGTCCACTTTTATTCAAATTGACTTAAACATAATTAACCAATTTAACTTATTCCTCCCGGGAAAGTGTCAAAATCAGAGTCCTGGAATCAGTTTTATTGTCCTAGCCTTCATCCGCGTTGGCAACGCATTTGCAATAACGAAATTGCAATCTTGAAATTAAAATTGTGTAGGTATGGGTATTGTGATTGTAAGAGAGTAAGTGAGCCCACCTCGTACTATCAGTTGACCTTGTGCTCTCCAAGAAATAAGCAATCAAAAAAATGTTTACTGAAAACTGACATTTACAAAGTCCGGTGCGATCTCGGCCAGAGAATGAACATTCTGACGGCTCCGGACAAATTTAGACGCGCGACAGCCCCGGGGAATCATTTTGCACATGTTTCTAAAAGGTTGATAAACCCCAACTTCTGCAGTCTTTGTTAAATTTGTACTTTGCTTGTGTGTAAAGTCGGACACGTGAGTCTTCTGGTATCCAAGGCTGAATTTAAACAATGATGCAGTTTATTAATATTATTACATTGTCAATTCGTAGAGTTGACTTTAGCGACATATTCATGTCGTAGCAGGTTTCACAGACAGTACGTTAATATACAATAATAAAAAAATTGATAATTCGTTTTAATGCTTTATTCAACCTCCTTTCTAGTTAATGTTGAGTGATTGGTGTATCGTAAAAACGGTAAACATACAAGCGTCAAATTTAATATGATTACTTTACAAGCAGTGAAGATACACAACAAATATGATGGTGTCTCGAGTGTGAGACGGGCTCGCACTAATTCGATCTGAATCTGATCTGATCTGATCGATGTCTAATTGCATTTGACCCGTTGTTTTTAATTCATGTCATGAGTCATGTATGACCGTGAAAATATTTTTTGTAGGTACGCCATTTTGGACCTAGGTTGAATAGACGCATAAGCGCATAACACAAAAATTTTGGAAGTCATACTGTTGTTAACTTTTGTATAAACCGAAGGGCGTAGATGATTTTTACTAGGAATATACACTAGTCCCTGTATCCTAAGAACCAATCAAATCTACTTAGTCCTGATAGTTTTTCTTTTAAATGCGTTATAAGTGCTTTCATTAAAGTTAATTTTTGAGTTCTTTTAGTTTTACCTGTAGGGGTGAGGTTACGTAACTCTAGCCAAAATGGCACTTTTAAGATCAATATATCCTAAACGGCCCCTTTAAATCTAATTCTATCAAATTAATACTAACATAACTTACACATTATGATTTTGTACCATCCAACCCTGTCACACGATGTTCTCAAGTAAAAAAATATTTTTACTCTTTCTTTACATACACGGGAAGTGGGTACCTACCCTAATTTGTTTTCCTTATTTCGTCATAAATGAGATGACATATAATAGACAGACAGACGGACATAAAAACGACTTTATTACGCCTTACAAAACGCTTATTTAGTAGCTATAACTGCTGTCATAGCATTTTAAATTAGCTAATTGATTGGCTGCCACTCTCTCGCAACGTTAGATTAAAACTAGTAGGTAAAAATAGGAAAGACAAGACGTTTTCCTTAAAGGGAGTAATGATCAAAGCTCTACGACTCTCGTAAAACGATGAAGCAAAAAGCTTTTTCCCCTTTTCCTTCTTTACTAGGACGATTTATATGGTTTATGTAGTTGACCTCGGCTCTCGTCGCCTCGATCAAACTTTTCTGAACAACGGTATTACCCGGAGCTCGGGCGCGCCGGAAAATGAACAATGTATTTAAATCACACTCGGAAATGGAACTTTACCCGGTACTACATTACATTTGTTTCCCTGTACCCCAATACCGGTAGCCCTAGTTAAGCTCACCCTTCTAGTTAAACAACATAGTTAAAGTTTACGTTCATTTATCAGGTAGATAATGAAGTACTTGGATATGCTTTTAAATTTTACTTACTTCCATTTCTGCTATATAGTGCGTAAAAAAATATGGAACGTGTGTTTAAAATTCCCCGTTAAGTATTTTTAAGTAAAATCGGGAGACTATATATGCTATTAACCCAGTTTCGTGTTCGGGCGGAGATCGATTCCGAAATTGGTTTAAATATAACTATTAAAAGAGGGGTTATTAAAGAGGGTATTTATTGCCTGAGCGTGCAGCCTCGGGTAATTTGGATAGAGTTCCTCTTTGTTAACAGCTCGCCGCGTATTAAATAATGCATCATTATTAGTGAAATAAATACTTAAATTAAGCACAATATTGTCAGTAAAGAATTGAGTTTTGTACCAATATTATTTTTACAAGCATCGATTATTTAGTTATTCACTTCATCAGCTCGTAATACTTCCCTTTTCTCTCAAAAATCTGAGTACAAAAGGCCACTTCACTCGCAGGAGTGAAAAAGCAATTCTTATTTAAATTTCAAAATGTTATAAATACTATAATCTTCAATATAATCCTATTTGTGAAACAATAATAGCGTAAGCTGATTACTATTATTTTTATTTCTCAAGCTCTTAAAATGTTACTTTAGTCTCGGCAGTCGGCACATCGGGACTAAAGCTCCTTATTAATCTCTAGCGGCTAAAGTATTTTTTCATTATTTAATTTGGAAACCCCTATACAGCCAATCGATTAATGATTACGAATATGAATCTATTTAATTATATTGAGCATTAATTCATTTTATTATGCATGGTCCAATTAATTTTATAATAGTATTCACGTTTGAATCTGTTGGCTAAATATGCAAGTATTTAAAGCGTTACTTTACAAAAAAGACCCCGGACTTTTCTTATAAGAAACTTTTTTATAATAAACATTGTAATTTTGTTTAGAACGTCATTTGTTTTCCTCGCATTCGAAGTGAAAAGTAGAGTGTTTAACGCGAGACTAAACAACCATAATGACATTAATGACACTCGAACTATAGCCACTCTTGCTCAGCTCGAGTGGCTAAATATCTGTGTCATTATGGCTTGTTTTAGTCCCTTGTTGAACAATCTACTATTATGTTGAGAGACTGGGGATTTAATAATAGAACCCTTTTAACCCCTACTTAAGATGATACACGTTTCATTCATAATTTTATTTACTTTGCGACCCCGGTTGGGTCTGAAACGGATAACTTTTAACGATACATTACACCCGAAAACCAATTAGCACTCTCTTTTACGAAATGCTGAATAACTCTTTTTATTTATTTGATGCAACACAAGTTTTACTAAAACTGCGTTATATAAGCTGCGTTGTTTTAAATTAAACGGGGTGTTTAACATAAAAGGTTACTATAGGTACTGTAATACTCACATCCTTCTTAAAGAAAAAAAAATCTCATACAAAGTGTTGGCTCACTAGTGGTCCAAATGAAAAAAAGAAATAGGTCACACCCAGGGCTACCAAAAACACCCCCATGTATGTTCAGCGATTTTTAGTACTTTCAGAGAACTTTTAGTCGGTGTTTTGGTAATTTTTCTTTATGGCCATGTTATTGACGATTACACAAAAAGTTGTCATGAAAAAAACTGGCAAGTAGCTTTGAAAACATTCTATAGGTAAGTTTATAATGATTCTATCCATGTAAGAAACCACTAAGAGATATTGAAATAATACATCAACATGATAAGTTTTTCGTAACATGGACATAAAGAAAAATTACCAAAATTCCGACTAAAATGATCAATATCTCCGAAATTTCAAAAAATCGCTGAACATACATGGGGGTGTTTTTGGTAGCCCTGGGTGTGACCTATTTCTTTTTTTCATTTGGACCACTAGTGAGCCGACATCCTGTATACATATATAAAAAAAAACTTACCTAGAATGAGACCGGAGCTCACTGAAACATGACGATACAGAGTAAGTTTTTATGATTATTTACTTGTTTTAACTATTGTTTAAACTTAAATACTTATCAACATAATGTTTCATATGTATTTGTGCCAAATAAATGCTGTGAGTTTGTTTGAATTTTGTTTGTGTCAGGACTGTCAGAAGTTTGTTTAGTTCAAATCTTGCAAATTAATTTTGAGGATTCTGTTATCAAAACATTTATTTGTATAAATATTGATAATAGATTCCCCCTTTCATTTTGGGCAAGAATTACTAGTCACGTGATTTCAATGACGTCATAGTCCGGAAGACGACGGGTACCAGTATAAGAGCCTTTTTGGCATCCTTAAAGTTAAATATCAGCGTTTTTACCATCAACATCAACATTCATTGCTATGCAGATGACAGCACGGGTCACTCACGCTACTTTGGCCGGAGCAATCACTCTCAAGCTGACACTGAAGAGTGCCGAGCAAAGCTTGTGTCTGTAATTGAGTCATCACTGGAGGTGGTCTCAAAGTGGGGCAGACTAAACATGGTCCAATTTAACCCCGCCAAGACACAAGTGTGCGTGTTATCTGCCAAAAAAAGCCCCTTTGTCATGACACCTCAGTTCGAAGGCACTTCCCTCGTTATTAAGCCTACTATCGGAATCCTGGGTGTTGACATATCGCATGATATTCAGTTCCGCAGTCATTTGGAGGATAAAGCCAAATTAGCCTCCAAGAAGCTAGGCGTGCTTAGTAGAGCGAGACGGTACTTCACAGCTGTCCACTGCCTCCAACTCTATAAGGCTCAGGTCCGGCCGCATATGGAGTACTGTTCTCATCTCTGGGCTGGAGCACCGCAATGCTTTCTTCTTCCTTTTGACCGGATTCAACGTAGAGCGGCTCGGATTGTCAACGACCCAGTGATCTCTGTCCGATTAGATCCACTTGCTATCAGGAGGGACATCAGCTCACTTTGTGTGCTGTATAGGCTTTATAACGGGGAGTGTTCTGAAGAACTATTCGCATTGTTGCCTGCCGCCGTATTCCACCACCGTACCACCCGTCGTAGGGCCAGGTTCCATCAACATCACCTTGATGAATGGCGTTCTTCCACCGTGCGTTTCTCTAGGCACTTTTTACCTCGTACGGTGAAACTGTGGAACGAACTCTCTCCGGCGATATTTCCTGCCAGTTATGACATGGGGTCCTTCAAGAAAAGAGCTCTTATTTTCCTTAAAGGCCGGCAACGGACCGATAACTCAACTTGAGTTGCCGGTGTTCATGGGCGGTGGTGATTACTTCCGATCAGGTAAGCCGCATGCTCGTTTGCCTCCCTCTTTTATAAAAAAAAAAAAAAAAAAAAAACCAAAATCTACTAATCAAACTCAAACTCTTAATAACATAACTCTGATTAATATTTGACCAATAGCTGTACACCCTGCAACAAAATGGACATAAAAAAGCAAGATAATAAATGATCACCTACATATTATGATACACTTGTATCTACATATCTCGCTCCTTAACCGTTAGAGCAGCCTAATACAAATTCGTAATATTACTCGTAGAAGGAAAAAGGAGAATACATCTTTGGGATTAAAGGAATGGGACAGAATTATTCGTGTGACAGGTCATTATCGACACAATAGTACCCTCATCTGAGCCAGCCTGAGCCTAGGTGAAGTAATCTAAGTAAGAGACCGTTACGTTTTCTGAAAAAGCGATGGACTAATGAATCATTAATTTTATCGAAGGCAGATGTATAGTCGCAAGTAATATTGCCAGGATTGGTGCGGTAGGAGTAGAAACATTGATCGTTGGCGATACTCTGAGGTTGGCCCGGACATACATTATCTACAGTAAAAGGGGTCTACTCGACTAAACCTTTGTCTTGTCTATTCGAGGATTTGCTTTGTTCAGGACTAATCAGGACACGTTTAGTTTAGTTACTAAAATACTCGCTACTCGACTAAATTACTAATGTAGTCCAAACCAACCTTAACCCACTTGTTAGTACCGACCTTTTTAACGCCGCAAATTGAGCGTAAGCATTTATTATTTTTCCTAAAATACGGCTTCATTTTAGTACCTACAACATATTACTTAAAATCTTTACAATATCAGTAACACGAGTGGTTTAAAAGAACGGTCGTCAGCAATATACATAATTACTTGTGCTTAAGGAATAGGTGTTGCGGGAAAACCCTGCGAAAACAAAAAGTCATGAATAATCAATCAACCATTAAGCATTTATGTGGCTTTATTAACTGAGTAGGTAATTGATATCTAAACATCAACATATATTCATGTTCGAAATCTCTCATTGATGTGTGTGTTAATTAGGTAGGCACTCATTCCCCTTCGCCTATTATTATGAATGTGTGTTGTCTAGTAATCATAGTACAAGCCTAGAGCTTAGTTTGAGACTGTCAATAATTAGGTTGTCCTCTGATAATATTTATTTAATAGAATCTGTTTTGATAAATTCGTAGTTATTGGGTAGGTGTTAAAGGTTGTATTAAACGCAGAAGTAAATGTATGCTCAGCCATCGTCCAGAATGGTACCATTTCCATTTAAGCGAAGCACATTTTCTAAATTGAAAGTAACAGTTCGCTGCCAAGCGGAGTTCATAGCTGCGGTCCAACCAAAGTAACCGCGATGTCTAAATAAATCCTTTTGATGATGCATGCCTAAATGTATTTAAGCAAATAAAGCAGTCATTTCCCTTTACGCTCTCGCAAAGGCTGACGTGATAATTAATGTGCGTGACTTTGTCACTCCTCGGCGCGGCGGAGATGCCGGAGACAGCATTAAGTCAAAGGTACTTTAAGGGTAGTGTTTTATAGGGTTTTCCTTATTTCGTGCTTTAAAAATGTTCCCAGAGGTTGCTTTTATGTTTACCCTAGCCTTCGCAGTCGGCTGCGCTAAGCTAAATTCAAGTATGTCTATTTTTTTCGATTTTTCTTTTTTTACGCCGTTAGATTCCTATTAATTCGGCGCATAATTCTACATCAAAAAAAACCTCATATTTCCTTTTAGTTTTAGAGCTATCGTCAAAAGAAGTATTCAAGTATCTTAAATCAGACATTATTATCTATAAGATTTGGTTTATATAAATGACTTACCACCAACAGTAGATAAACTTTGTGAGATTGTACTTTTTGCTGATGATACTTCATTAATTTTCAAAGTAGATAGAAAGTCCATTGACTACAGTAGGATAAACGCCACACTAGTTAAAGTACTTAATTGGTTTACTAGTAACAATTTACTACTCAATGCTAAAAAAACTAAATGTGTTAGGTTCGCTTTGCCTAATGTTAAACCGGTAGATTCTAGTATTTTTCTAAATGACGAGTGTCTGCAAATGGTAGATAAGGCAGTTTTTCTAGGCATAACCATAGATAAAAATTTGCAATGGAGTCCCCATATAGCGGTACTGGCAGGTAAACTAAGTTCGGCAGCTTACGCGGTTAGGAAAATTAGACAACTAACTAATGTTGAGACAGCTCGCATAGTTTATTATAGTTATTTCCATAGTGTGATGTCGTACGGTATTCTGGTTTGGGGTAAGGCAGCTGAAATACAAAGTATATTTGTCTTACAAAAAAGGGCTATTCGTTCTATTTATAACTTAAATTCCCGTGACTCCTTAAGAGAACTTTTTAAAGAAATTCACATCTTAACTGTAGCGTCTCAATTTATTTATGAGAATATTATTTATGTTATTAAAAATTTAAATTCTTTCACCAAAAATTCCGATGTACATAATCTAAATACAAGAAATAAAAATAAAATTGTTATCCGAAAATTCCGCGTCCGTAAAGTATATAAATCATTTGTTGGTCAATGCATTCATTTCTATAACAAATTACCTGACGAAGCTTTAACATTACCCTTTCCAGCACTTAAAAATTACTTAAAAAAGTCGTTAATATCTAAAGCGTACTATAGGGTCGAGGACTATCTAACAGATAAAAATGCTTGGCCTAAACCCGAAACTTAGTCATTCATAATTTGTAAAATTGCAAAGTTGTTTGTCTAGGGGACACCGTTGATGTGGGAAAGCATATCAAACTTTTATTTGGTTGTCCTGTGTTTTCTCTCCTCTCTTCCCCCCCCCCCCCCCCTCCTTGTCTCTCTCGTAATATTTTTGACATGTTTTCCTGCTGAACTACGCATGCTATTTGATATTATATTTAATTTAATTTTTATTGCTTTATATAATGCTAGATTAAGTAGTACCATTGTAACATGTTTAAAAAATGACTGACTGCTGAGTTTCTTGCGGCGTTTCTTCTCGGCAGTGGTCTCCTCTTGGGAAGCGCTGGTAGATTCATGACGTGTAAAAGTGCCCGTGCGGCCTACTTACTGAATAAATATCTTTTAAGGTCAAGTTGGGTAAGTGAAACACCGGGGGAAGTGGAACACTTTCAAATATCTCTTAAATAATAGCTTTAATAAAGCACAGACTTTTCGGTAAAGCAGTTATTGTCATAATAGTTCAGGATTCAAAAAAGAGATGTCGATGCGGTTTGCGGGTAAAGTAAAAAAAACATTGCAAATTTTTAGTCTGTGAATAAAATATTAGCGAGTTCAACCCATCGTCAAGTTACTTATTATTTAACTTGTAAAACCTGACTTACGGAGCGGTAAAAAATGTAAGTAGTATAACTTTTAATTGCTTTTTCACCTGTGTGTATTTGTTTTACGTAAAAGCAACAGATTTACCCAGGATTTGATGAAGAAAAATATAACCTAAAATTTACATATTGAGGTAAGTGAAACAGTGCCGGCCGGGGCAAGTGAAATGTATGTTTCACTTACCCCAGTTCAGGGGCTCTAAACATTTTTCATCACGTTCTACTTTTCGTAAACTTGCCGTTCATACAGTGTTTTTGTCTTTTTTTTGTATTTTAGTTTATTTTAAATACATTACTTTGGAATTTCTAACTTGAAAAAATGCTAAGTAGTAAATACTTAACTTTAATTTATTTTCAAATTCCTAATTTCTGTGGAAGATCTAGAAGTACTAAAATAACGTCTCGTGAATTTTTCTGATTGTTATGATTATAAGTCAATAAATGCCACGTTTTTTTCCAAAACCGATACTTATTTAATTCAAAGTCCATTATTAAATCAACCAGTTAACAGACGATGAGAGTGTTAACAGCTGTCAAAATGTATAAACTAAAAGTCGATGAACATTGGTTAACATTTTACATCGTTTGGTAAAATTGGTAATAAGTCGCACAAACCTGGTGTTTACTTATCTTGTTTAATTTAAAGTAAAAATGTAAAAAAAGAGTGCTGTCTTCGCCAACAAACTGCTTTGCAGTTTGGCGAAACTATTTTAAATGTTTTTTCAATGTGTATCCTTGGCATAATAAATTAAAAAAAAAAAAAATGTAGTACCCCTGGTTTTGGATATATGTTTCACTTGCCCCAAAATAACGTTTTTATCTTTTCTATACAAAAATCACCTTATTTTCAATGTTGCAAGGATCAAAATAGTTTAATAACTTTAGTACTTTAGTACTTTTGCATCTGAAATACCTTTTAGTGCAAGTACTGAACGACAAACGCGACTGTTTCACTTGCCCCAACGGCGAGGCAAGTGAAACAGTTTTTTGTGTGCGTACATTTTCTTTTATAATGTCTGTTCTGAAGGCATCTAGAATAATATATTGTTAATTTTATAAATCGTCTTAGTTTTGCAAAGATACAACTTATATTGCTACTGTGATAGACCTAACATTTTATTAAATCCACTTGATTTTCTTTAGAAATAAATAAAGTATGTTTCACTTACCCAACTTGACCTTATCTTTTTTTTTATTTCAAAAAATTACATCGTACGGCCTATTAATATCGGAGATAATCGAATTTAAAGCAAAAAAAACGTTTTTACGCTCTCCTGTAAAATTTGCCAAAATAGACTTACTTGAATTTAGCTTAATGCAGCCGCGCTTTTTTAGGATAAATATTCGAGTATAAATACTTTTTAAAAATATCCGCTTCCTAAATCAACACGATATTTTAAAAGACCATTACACACCTTGCAATAATGAATATATTGAAAGTTTTATTAGTTATGGAATTTGTATTATGCTACGGCTTCTGGGGTATATATCATTACTGTTTTGAAGTTAAAAACTTTCATGGCCAATGGAACCTACATAACCTAAACTAATTTCTTCGTTTTTACGGTTCCGTAATTTTTTTGTTTACAAAAGTTTGACTACTGCTCGTGGTAAGCTTATTTGACCTCTGAAATAGCTTCTCAGTGTAAACATGAAACTGAATGCTTAAAAGTGCGTATCCTCTTTCGAGAAAATGTCGTTTCCTGAATTGTGTCTTCGACTGTAACACAAAAGTTAACGTTTCCTCTTCTATGCAATTTCCGCACAGTCGCTCGCACTAATTGCTGTTAATTTTGTCAGTTAGGTATCAAGTTTTGGTTCAATCAATCTGTTTCGCGGTGAGTTAACATTACATTGTTATTTATGGTCCGTCAGGCTTGCGCCGGCGGGGGCGAGGGCTGCCTCCCGACCGAGGTGTCGTGGGAGGGCGCGGCCGACATCCAGAGCGGGGACGTGCTCATCGTGCGCATCGCTGAGGCCTCGCTGCTGGCCGCCGCCGCCGCTCAGCAGAAGAATGAGAGCGACGCCAACGTGACGCATGACGACAATGTTACGTACGTAACCTTTTAATCTTACGTATCGTGTTTTCATTTCACGACAGTGCGCCCCACTACTTAATTTTACTTACACTGACGCCACCTTGTAACGTAAATTTGTGTAGCCAGCACGCCGTCGTGGATTAAAAACACTATCATTCTGTAACCTGACTATTTCATCGTAAGGACAACGGTACAGTAGACCTTAATACATTCGTTTTACTGTAAATACACGTGCGCTAGGCAATTAGCTTTATATCCAAGACCGGATTGGGTGAATTTTAGAACTTCACCTGCCCTAATTACGATGACCGATTCAATATTACCGATTATTTGTATTCAATAGTTAAGATGTGTTTAGCGGATCAACGAGCAATATGAAGTAAAAAAAAAATGCGTCATTAACCATTAATATTTTGGCGACGAAAATAAAACCAGTTACAGCAGCGTGAAAAACATGACTATTGTCACAGATTTTTCTGCGTTCTCTTTTCCTCGGTCTACGAGAAAGTTTGTCGTACAAAGTCGGCATGGGTTGCTGAAACTGCGAAATCACTTTCAGCATAGTTATAAGTTAAAAAGCAAAGACACTTCTTCGACTAAGAAAACTAAAATACGCAGAGAACCAATGTGTTGGATTTTAAACAGATAGGGTATGCGAATATCCGAAACTATTCAGTTGAGTTGTGAAATTGTTCCGGTCTTGAATGTTCGTTCATATGGAACAAAGCGGATTGGACCCTGTATTCGAAGGTCCAAATCCAGTATATTAAGTTTAGTTGGCAAGAATTCGGGACCTACGTGTATGGCACAACATAAAGACTGTACACGATAAAATCTGGCCATGCATGATCTGGTGTACCTTTGCGATGAATGCATATTTTCAAGCAGTTTTTTTTTTATATGTTGTATAATTATAATACTATATAATGAAATAAAATCGTATCATAATGTATGGGTATGTGTTAGTTTTCGCCAAATATATTCTATCATACCTTTCATCTCTTGTACAGCGTTTTTTGACAATATTCACTCACTTCCTGCTTCTACGCCACAACTGTATTTATATTGTTACAAGCAGTTTTACCCACAATAGAATGTCGTCTTACGAAAAAAATACTTTTTGAAACTCATTTCTATTTGTAGTAGTCAGGAAGACTTTTTACTCCAAGCACTGAAAGTTGTTTTTGTATGGGAGGCATTTATTTGTCAAAAAGTCAAATTCGCCAAAGTTAAAAAACCTCAGAACTATCTTAATCTGAATATAATTAGGAAAGTTTTAACTATTGTGGTAAGATAATTTAATAACGTATAATTTGGCTTGTATAATTAAAAATAATAAAATGTTTTAAAACGGAGAATTTGGTAAAGACTGTCAGAAGATCGTGGACAAAAAAATAAAGGTACTGTGGATTATATAAGGGTCTAAGATACAGACGCTCTTACATTTTATTATGATTGTATTTTTATTATGTAGTTTCATAACCACTGACTATAACAAAAAAGTGCTGCTTGAAAATTAGCATTCATTAAAAAAATACACCAGATCATGCATGGCCAGATTTTATCGTGTACAGTCTTTACTCGTACGTGCCTGTTACTTAATACGACGGAGCAAGATAAAGCCTATTATGCTCAGCCGGATTAATGGGGCTCAATAATAGCGCTCCATGAAAGTAACTAACTTATTGAGCGCGGAGAAAAGGTCGAATGTACTTCATCACGCATCATAATTACATGATTGATTAATCTCGAATGGTTCAGGCACTGACCCGAAAAATCGACACACCTCACTGCCTAACGGTACACCTACAGAGTTTGTTGTTGTATCACTATACCAACCCTACAATGTGTCACCAATGCACGCGTTGACTGTATTCTAAACAGCTCTACCAGAATTTTGAAAGGTGCTTAGACAGGCAATCTAAAGCATTTATCACTTGCGTGTTTTCAAACGCGCACGAATTGCTTTGTATATTTTAAATAGTTTAACACGGGTCGGCAGGTAGGTATAATTATTTATAAATTGTACCTACAGATATGATGTGTATGTATTTCTAGATATAACAAGCACTGCTGCTTCAGATGAAGTAGTTAGCATAACGAGGTCGTTAATTATGTATATCGACCCTATTGAAAGCGAATACCACCTCCGTTCTGTTTGAACTGCGGATAAACCGCATTAGAGCCGCTTCGTGCGAAGTATAAAAGCGCGCCAGTGCTTGAAAAGCACTTCAGACACAATGAGCATAGGGATGGATTTGCACTATGTTGCGGTCGCTTTCCGGCTGCCTGTGCAAATAAAGAACCTTCGTGTTTTACGATTTTTTGTTTGTAAATCAGATTGATCGGTATAGCGGCGACGGACGCGCATTTTGTTTCAATATTTTTAACGCAAAAATAAGAAACTGAATCGTTATTTGCTGCTGTGTAAGCTGAAATGCAAAAAGTGTGTTTGTTTCATGCGGTGATAATGAAAATTGGTTAGGGTTAGCTTAATTTTACTTTAATAGTGGCTTGTACCATATATTATATTGAACTACTCCGTCTTTTATGTAAAATTATGTTTATAGACAATTGTTTCTACTCGTATATACGTACTTTTTTGGTGTTCCTTGCCGCTGGCGCTTGTCAGATTTCACAGAAACTTTGCCAATTTTCTTTATGTTTTCGCGCGTTTATAATTTTGAGGTTGAGGTACCTATTAAGGCAAGGCTTTGCACAGATCAAGGTATTGCAAGCGCATTAGCGGAATTTGCGGCCAGTTAGTTTTTCTTGATTAAATGCTAATTTGATTTGTTAGATGGATTCCGCGAAAGCGTTATTTCGTTGTATTTTTTTTCCGATTCGCATTTTTCCGCGATCGATAATTTTCCTCTTTGCCTTTTTACTCGTAGCTTTATTTAATATCTCGTTGCTCCGTGAGTGTTTTTTTTTCACAGAGCTTTTTTCACACCTGTCTATTGTTCTGTAATCGCTACTTTTTTGCCTCGCATTTACCCGAAATCTGTATATACCTACTTACATTGTATTGCTTGTAGCCATCTTAATGCCTAAAATTCGTATAACATAATATTATAGTCCGGTCACCGGCAGAAGCTGAATACTGATTAAAAAACAAAAAACAGCCTTCAAAAACGCAAAAAATAACTAATTTTATAATAGTAGGTATAGGTTCATCCAACTGAAGTCAGTTTTTGGTTAAAAACATTGTGTTCGTCGACTTCAATTGGAACTGACCTATACCTACCATTTTAAAAGAAGCTATTTTTTGCGTTTTTGAAGGCAGGCTTTTGTTTTTTAAAACATTTATTTTATTTTATACTTTTTAGTGATCTTAATAAGCTGTTATGTATGCGCGCCCACTACTTACTTGATATGAAACTTTAAGATATTTCAAGTTAACTGCAAGTAACGCCGCAGGAAAGTCATAGTCATATTTAGACAATTAAATGTTCTTTGTTTGTTACTCAACTACCTTAATCGAGATATCTTATCGTCGCCCTTGAAATAGGTAACGTTGAGGAGTTGGCTGTTGGCCATCTGTGGTCTTCATCATCAGTTCCTCTTCACCAAAAGATACTTTCTGAATGCAAATACTGAACTTATTACTACAAATACTGAAATTGGTATTATGTATGTATGCCTATAATATTTGAGGAGTTCCCTCAGTTCTTAGGGAAATAATTGATTTGAAATAAATGAGAATTAGATGAGAGATGTTTGTTTTATTT
This sequence comes from Acleris laterana, assembly GCA_963966035.1. Classification (NCBI taxonomy): domain Eukaryota; kingdom Metazoa; phylum Arthropoda; class Insecta; order Lepidoptera; family Tortricidae; genus Acleris; species Acleris laterana. Next base: position 10,630,283 of record OZ014440.1, read on the forward strand.
CAAGGTAGGCTCTATAGTCGATGTAATAGTATAACTTTATCTACATCCCTATCATAATATGTTCAGAAATGGTAAGCAAATGGCCTACCTGTATTAAGAAACCTGTATAAGTAGTTGCATCTTAATATTTACATTAAAGTATAGTGCATCTTAATGTTTACATTAAAGTATCGATAAATATAATTTTAAAGTATCGATAGTACTATGCGAGGCAAAAATGTAGCGATTACGGAACAATAGACAGGTGTGCAAACGCGAAGAGGAGATTTATCGATAAGGGAAAAAAGCTCTGTGATAAAAAAAACACTATCACGGAGCAAAGAGATATTAAATAAAGCTACGAGTAAAAAGGCGAAGAGGATATTTACCGATCGCGAAAAAAAACTCTGCGGAAAAAACACTATAACGGAGCAACGAGACATTAAATAAAGCTACGAGTAAAGAGGCGAAGAGGAAAATTATCGATCGCGGAAAAATGCGAATCGGAAAAAAACTACAACGAAATAACGCTTTCGCGGAATCCATCTAACAAATCGCTAATTTAACTTGATTCGATTATTAATGTTTTTGATTGGTGTAGCCTTGTCTGAGCCATTAAGTACTACATGTGTCCCAAAATTCAACTTGATCGATTCAGCCGTTTCAGAGAAAACGATTGACTAGCAGAGCGACAGACTGACCAAAGGGTAGTTAATTTGAAAATTTAGTACGGCACTAATTAAAACAAATCTCTGCGCTGCGTGTCATCTCACTCGCTTATTGGACCCATTTTGGGCTATATACAATACAATCAATGAACATCCTGTTGCTGGACACGTTATCTTAACTCCTGGGATGTTTAGATTAAATCGGAACGCTCCCAGCACGAGATTAAAATGATGAATCTTATCTCGCGTAAACCTCGGGATTTACCCGGTCGGATTGCAGTTTGCAGCCCTAATTCAACCCTTTATTATTTGATCAATTTTCAAAAGGGTGATCGTTCGATACCTTAACGAACTGCCTACCTGCAGGGTTCACCGGCCGCCTCAGCCGGCCGTGTATCAGGTGACGCGGCAGGGGCACGTGCATTGCGATGTGTCCGAGGGCATGTTGCTGGACATCATGCCGCTGGACGTCCGCGGCACCAAGGTCATCGCGCTCTACGACAAGGACCTCACCGAGGGAATCAACTTGCTCATAGGTAGCTAAGGACCATATTAATAAATTAATCCTAGCTGAAATGCAAATCTCAAGACACGTCATAAATGACAGTATGACTTCACGTTTATGCGCGTTTATACGCGTGGAGAAGGCAACGCGTTCTGTCTTGATGTTTTCGTGTTTTTGTTTGCTATTCGTGTTCAGTTTTAAGTAATTATTCTGTACTACTTTCCGGTGCCCTATTTTGTAGGCAGAAGTAAGTATGTACAAATAGTCGACAGTCGCAAAATAAATTGTGCCACACACGACGACGACGAGACGAGAGTCATGACGAGTGTGCGTCAACTTTATTACCGACTCTCAAAGATCGCAACCTTCAAGTTATTTACCTATACCACCCTATACATACTGTATGAACAACCCACTGCTTACGTGATAGTGGGCTCAAATGTACTTAATTTGGCAGTGTAGGTAGGGATAAAAGTGGCCACCGGCACCCACGTTTTACGAGTATTTTTAAAGAAAGATGAAACAAATCCAATAATCCCGGATTAGTAAGTAAGTTAAAAAAACTGTGTTTAACGATCGTTTTTGTGCTTTATTTAACATTAGAGTTTTACAAATATTATACCATAACTACATCCAAAACTATATGACTGGTTTAGCAGGGGACATAATTAAATGTGAACAAAGAGCACGGACTTACGTTATAAATAAAAAAACATTAAGATACGAAAGGAAACGGCAGCCCAAAAGGAACAAAAACATCTAATAAAACATTAATGTAGATAGATCCAGAGAAGCAGGAAGTTCCACTCGCTTAACACACGATAACTCGATTTTCTGTTTGGAAAGTTGTGCAGAAATAAATAGCAATGCTGACAAGATATAAGGTATCGCGGACGTAGCGTTGTACCTATACATAGTGATAACATATCTTACCGACTCCAACGAGTGTCCGCGTCAACAGCTATAAACAAAGGTCTCTAGGGGCTGGTGTAACTCGTAGGGAGTTTCAGCCGTTGCCAGTCCGGGCACGTAACACGTGGACGTCATTAGTTAAAGCGCTTAGCCAAGTTAAATCGGGTATTCTGGTTCATGACTGAAGTGATACTGCTGGCTACGTGGCATGACAAAGTAATCAGACTCTTCGTTTCTCGCACCCAACCTGACGAAATTGAACAATTACGCCATAAGTGTTTCGTCCGTTTTTCTTAGAAAGTTATTTTTGGGTGAAGCACTTACTTTTGTTGTTTGGACGCCGCCTCTTAAATTTCGTTATGTTGTGCGTAAAACAAGGTTGATGCTGAATATGGCTCTTTAACTATGACGTAACTCAAAGCTTCTGGAAACTTCGTAGCGCACTAGCGCAGCGCAAGCCACTTTGTGTAGCAGCAAATTGTTAACCGCTCCGCTGTAGTTGAGACTTTGTTAACTGTTATAGGTTCTTTTAGAAAAATAATATGCACCACAGGCAAAGCATTCTAAACTCCTTTTTATTAATAGGGTCCGTAATCCGTATTATGAAACTCTATTTATACCTAGTCGGTTACTAAGTTCTGTTACTAAGGTTTAATCAAATAAAACTAACTTCTGTTTATTTTTTAATTTCAAAATATATAAAAATTAAAAGCTTAATTAATGTACATTTTTAGGAACTAATAATCATTCTATATAGTCGCCGCAATTTCCGATACGACCTTTTAACATAAAATAAAATACATCGATAAAAATACGCACGACTTTTCTGAAAATTTCACTTTTTGAAAAGGCGTTAAAGGTTACTCTTTGTTGACCAAGTTTTTTTTTTATTTAATTTTGTAGAGCCCCTCATCTCTGGGTATGTTCAGAGACCAGCATTATTGTCTTAGCGATAATCAAAAACCAAGCTTATGAAGCACGAAAGTTGGTCTGTTTTCGTATTTCTGCAAATTGATGTGAAATCGTAAGGTCAATTTAATGAGACTTGAAGATTGACCGGAGTATAAGCGGATCTTTAGTTGCTTGGAATACATTCGTATCAGTATTTAAAGATAAAAGTCTGGTCAATATGTCACGCAAATTTCGACTCAATACGAGAACTCTTACAAAAGTTGTAGCCGTTATCAGTATCGTGGTCGTGCGTGTTTTGAGTTTTTGACCCATGCTTTCCTGCCCCGAATGGGAATGATTAAAGCTCGTACACCAAATTATTGCAATAGTAAAGAATACAAATAACGCTTATTTTTGGTCTATATAAAATAAGGTTTCGATTGATGAACTACAGGTTTATAAAACTCTTTACTTTATTTTTTAAATTGTAATAAATCTTAGTAACAGAACTTAGTAACCGACTAGGTATACTTCACATGATATGGGTTGTACGTAACATACCGTGAAAACGTTCACAAAGCCAGGGAGAGGAAATGCGTGTATATACGAGCGGAAGGAGGCACCGAGGGGAAAAGCGATGCCGCTTTTATGCGGCGCAGAACAATAGGCATCCGAGGAATCTGCACCGCATGCACGCGGCGTGCATCGCTGACGTAGTGAATGTAGCCGCCTGACGCCATTCTATTTTGCAACCTACATAATATAGCTTGGTTAAAATTACTAGTTCCAATTAATTCAGAAGCTTTCGAATTTATTGCTTATAGCCACTGCCCGCGACGCCGTCCGCGTAGAAAAATTGATGATTGTTACTCACTTTTTAGAGCACTTTTAGAGTTTTTTAACTCTTTTTGTTATGCTCTGATTAACCTAAATTCATTTATTTCTCCTTATAAATATACAGTGTGGCATATTTAGATCGCTCAGTATGGGCAAGTCTGTAACTTTAAGACATACAAAGATCTGTTCTTAGGAACCATGTCATCGATTAGTGACAAAAAAAACTGCATTCGTAGATTTAAAAAACAAACTTGTACTTTGTTTGGGAATCGAAACTGGCATTAAAAATTTAAATGCTATGTGAAAAAAATGGGTGTCATTTCGAAGACCCACGTATTTAATTAAACTAAAGGATATGAAATATAATTGCTTTTTTTTCATTTTAGATATCATGTTTCATTGTAACATTTACTGCTTATGATTCGATATCCAAATTAAAATAAGGTACATTTTATTTTTCAATATGACCGGGTTCGATTCCCGACCTGAGTACTAGGTTTTTTTTAAATATATGAACGCAGTTTTTCTTGTCACTAAAATCGATGACATGGTTCCTAAGAACTGACCTATGTAAATGTGCCACCCTGTATAATTCAAATTACAATGAGAACTTGTCCAAGTCACTGAATACTACATTTAACAGCCTCGTTACCTTAAGAGATAAGGATACGGTTCCGTTTTCTAGTTCTCGTACGTTACTCTAGACATTACGGCTGGGTAGATACCTATTATTTCATCGGAACACCTTTCGGCGAACGAATAATTACGCCGCATTTTCATTTCATCGAAAGGCACATCTCCCCGCATGAGTTTTTTTTGTACTCGGAAGTCTCATTTTACCTAACCTACGTCATTAATGTAGATATCCTGAAAATATCATGGTGCCAGCAGAAAATTGTGTCCGATGAAAAGATACAATCGATGAAGTGAAATTCGATAAAATGATGTCTTATCATTACAGCTGCTTGAAGGGATGTAGTCCAAAATTGAATTTGTTTCAAAGGTGAATCAGTTATTTCTTAAGCAATGTTGTTAAGTTATTTGGCACGAGTACTGGTATTGAACCCAGAGTTGGAGATAGATCCGATTATTCTCCAGTACTTCTAGTATTGTTTTCGCTGCGGTAAAGTGAATAAATAGTTGTGTGTTTGTACGGCAGCAAAGATATTCGTTTAGTACCTTTGAATCTCTCGTTAAGCTTCTAAGCTTCAGACCTATTTTTATTGTTTTTTAATGCTGCTAAAATATCGTTTTTGAACTGTGAACGTTTTGATACTTCTTATTTACTTGGCAGTAATTGCGGCCGAGTTAAAGACAATACCATAACATGTCTGCGCAGCACTCGTGCAAAATACCAACTTTACAGTCTTGAAATAAGTAACTATTTCAAGTAAAATAACCATTTACCCGAAGGCGAACGCGGGTGGCTAAATTAATAACCATAAAAGTATAAAGTTTCTCTCATTTGTTGAGTGCTCGCTACCAAATAAAGTACGCTCCACTATTCTCAAGAGCCACAAAGGCGCTCGAGCAGTTCTTATAGCGGTATAAGTTACTCTAAGGAGCCGCGCCGTGCGGTCGCAATAAACATTTATGCTTACAGTTGTATCTGTGCACTGGGGTGGCCAGTGCGTCCGCCTCAAAGTGACTGTCGAGTCTGATAACTGCGGGGAAGCTCAAGAATGCTCTAAGAGGGGCGTGTGCTACACCAACTCCGCTATGGTGAGTTATAATTCAAGTGTGGCTGCTTCTCTCCGATGCCATGGCGACGTGCCCTTGTACAGAAATTTAGGTTGACTCGAGAGAGTTAGCACTTTCTTCAGAATGTTTAGATACATATATTTTTAATAACGTATCGTATACTGACAAATTTTCATAATAAACATGATTGTTCAGTTAATTTATCTCGTCTACCTTAAAGCAATCTTGTGAAATGTTGTTTTATGTGGGCGTATACAAGCGATTGTAAACGAAACTAAGTACTTAAACGTACTATAAAACAAGTAAATGTACCTAAATTCAAAGCCATTGCTTTGCGCTTGCTTTTACCCTTCCAATATTTTGCATTCAAAGTGAAATTTACCTTCGTACGATCCGATTTATAATGCAATATCAGGAATTCATAGCGCGTTCGAACTGGGTGTAAAAATGGAATTATGAGTAATATTGGGTATGTACCTACTTTTAAAACTTACAGGGCGAGAGTGTTATTTTTATTTAGAAGACAATTTGGGGACGGTGCTCGAATTATATTATCAATTTGGGTTTATTTCCTCGTATTGTTTGAGTACGATTACTAGTAGTGCAGTCTATCCTAAGAGTCTATCTGCCATACTCAGAGACTCAATTAAATTTAATGCTTGATTAAAGTTGCTGCTGTCACATTCTTTGCTATAGCAATAGAATAAGATAACACGTCATTAAACAAACATTCAATTATTATTAATTGACGTCTCTGAGTGCGGCAGTATGACATTCAAGGCTTTATTAATTCATGTGCATGGTCGGTGTTGGAAGTATTCCTATATTTTCTGATAAAAATACTGAGCTTAATTTTTAAATACCTAAGTTTTAGCATGTTTTTTGAACGTCTACAAAAAATACTCAAAATGTTAACTTAGATATGATGCACAAAGTCGACAAATACATTGTTGTTCTTAAGTTTCGAACATGAAATAAATTATTAGCTAACCTATACCCTATTGTGAATAAATTATTTTGCCATTATTTTGTTTAAAAGTTGTTCTAATCGCGATGCAGAAGTCGTGCCTATTTCTGGTTAGAGCTGGATTGAGTGTGAGACGTCATTAGTGGTAGAGCAGGCGCTATAGTTGTTGGTGTGGGTTGTAGGAAGGCTACGAGTGCCAGTGCTGCGCCGGGTACGCGGGCCCGCACTGCGAGGAGCGCGACGTCTGCCATCCCTCGCCCTGCCTGAATAATGGCATCTGCGTCGACCTGACGCAGCCGCTCAACGGGGCCAACTACCACTGCCTTTGTCCTTTCGGTAAGCACATTCTTAAAACAACTGACCAACCGACAGAAAATGATACAAATAGAGAAAATAATTACGAATACGTATGTATTACGTATATCTTTACTCTTTTAATGAGAATATTGCGTGAACCGGTGCCGTCATAACGCAAAAACTAAAGTATCTGGCGCGTACCGAACCTGTTTTTCCTTTATGAATTATTGCCTGGATTTCCCATTATTCTCTGGCGCGTTATTTTCTGGACATCTTGATTCTAATTTATGTTGCTAAGTAGAACTTTATGTTTTGTGGTTAGGATAAATTTGACTTATTATTCGCTAACATTTAACCGCGACTACGCCTGTTTCGTGTTTATCACTGTTTCTTCAGGATTTAAAAATAGTTCTAGTTACCCATATACCTACCGTAATTCTTGGAACCTGATTAAAGTCTGTACTGATTACCATCATAATTATGGATGTTAGGGATTGCGGTAAGTATTTTGAAAATCGGGTATTTTAATGTTTTGGTTTAGATACCGGGAATGAGAGATAAAAACATAAATTAGGTGCTCTACGCCTAGTTATACTTATCTGGCTTCAAATCTCTGTGCAAAGACACTATAAACCGATGCACCTTTTACATAAAAAATGTATTGCTAAGCACTATCCAAGGACTACTAGTTGAGATAAGGATTCAAATTGAGCTACGCTTTGAATTTTTAATGCAATCTGGCGGGTGAATACTTTTCGTTACACGGTCAATTAAGTATCGACGTGACGCAATCTGGTGCCCTGAATACCGAGCGTGTTATTACGTAATCATTCTGCCAATTGGATTGAATACGTTATTCGGATAAAATATTCATTTCGGTGGCTAAATATTGCTGGATCAGACATATGTATGTATAAATGTATGTATGATCAGAGGCCCGTTTCACGAAAGCTTGTAACTTGTATTATAAGAGGAAGCCGATAATGATACAAAGAAGATAATGGTGAAAAGAGATTTCCGCTTGTAATAGATACAAGTTAAGTACAAGATTTCGTAAAACATGTTCTTAAATTTCAAACCTGAAACTTTGTCGCCAATGTTTTATATAGTAAGCACAAGTAGCTCTAAGAATTCTTCCGAAACACGACCTGAATATATCTTGTTTACCCGACAGTTTTACTTAACCAGCCAGGCAGCCGAGAGAAAGATTTATTTGGGACATGCTACTTAGATTTAGAGCTTTCCACTTTTATTAATTGTAATAAGTACCTACCTATATTAAATGTGCTTTGATAGAAAGTTAACAAGTCTAACAAAAAGCAAGCTTTAAAAAACCCAACTGCTCTTTCGATAATGTCTTCAAAGTAATGTTACTTCTCATGTATATATTTTTTATTTCGCCAATTTCACATTTCAATATTTTTAATGCAGCCTATTACCTATAATATATTAAAATCGGTTGAGCCGTTTAGTAGTTACGAGGGAACATAGAGTCGGACATACATACACGTCAAACACATAACCCTTATTCTGGGCGTTGCCGCAGTCGGGTATTAATGTGCGTTTTCACACATACTCAGTACGCACGTATACATATAGGTAGTGAATTTAAGTTTCAAGTGTAATATTCTATTTCTACGGGTAATTGTAGCGACATTAGTTATTGATAATAGACATTTAATTTTAAGACTGGTGGTGTACAGTCAAGGAAATCCAAAGACGTACCTTATATTAGCTCTTGTCACAATGTGAATAAGACATAAAAAGGTGTGTTTATATGTAGTAATTGCAAGATTGTTGCTGCTCTTTTCATATTGGTTAGCTCGGGTGTAAATGTTAGATACGTACGCGGTTTATTGGACACATATTACATTAGCTATGGCCTCCGTCATTGACATACGATTGATGCCGAGGTTCGATGTCGATTTAGCGCGTCATTAGACGCAACTGTGTCGCGCCTGACGTACTCCGAGCGGAATGGAACCGGTGCATAAATTCAGGCAGAAATCGACCTAACGCTAAATGGAATGAACCGTCTGCAGATTTATTATTGTTTGCATCGCCTACTTTGTTTTAATTTCTACGTTGTTGCGTCTCTTCTTTCTAAGGTTGTGTGGAAGAGATCGCTTATAGCAATAAGACCGCCTGTTATCTACCGTATAATAATTTCATGTTTTTGTTATTCCTTGTTTGTTTTTCTTTGTGTGGTGTTCAATAAAGCGTATTTGTATTGTTTTGTATATATTCGGACATATTTTTTTTTACCGCTTTTACATCGTTTTGTTTATGGCTAATCTAATCAAAACGCCTCGATATTATTTTTAAACGGTTCAGACTTACTAACGTAAAGAAAGCGTATATAGATAAATCACTTTGGCTTTGAGCTAGGATATGTTTGTTTAAGCATGCACTTGCATAAATATATCGCTCCTGACACTCAATCTTCCTCAAACACCGCGTGGCGTACGTGCGTTAGTTTGGTTCTTGGACATGTTATGTTGACATTATCAGAGTGAGTACTAAAAACAGCATTTCTCTAGTTATTTACCAATTAGCTCGTACTCGCGACTTCCTATACTTGCCTCTGGAACTATCCAATTTTCCTGAGTAAAAAGTTTTTACGGCAACGATACACATGAATTTTTGGGCTTGTTACGAACTTACGAAGCTAAACGTTTTGCAACTAGGTTTCACGGGCAGAAAGTGCGAGAAGGACCCGTGCTACTCTGCGCCGTGCCTGAACGGCGGCTCGTGCATGAGCCTGGCCATGAACGGCTCGACGACGTTCCACTGCGCGTGCGCGGATGGCTGGGTCGGCGCGCACTGCGAGCTGCCCACCGTCGGCGGCGCCTGCGCCTCCAAGCCCTGCGCCAACGGCATCTGTATAGAACAGACGGACACCGACGTTGAGGGGAACGAGTATCGCTGCTTCTGCTTGCCGGGTACGAGTTTGTTTTTTTTTTCATAGTTTTGGAGTTACTTGGCCCTTTTGAAGGGTTTTAATTATTCTGGTTTTAAATTAATGATCAGGATGGATGGATGGATGATGATGATATATCGCGACTGTATCGTGACGGCATCTGCAAAAAGTTGCCGCAAGCGATCTGCCTTATGATATGATTGTTGTACATATTTGTTTTATGACCAATTACTCGTACAGTTTGCCTTCCCTTTTCAACCCTACGTAGGTAGTACGTACAAAATCGAAATGGAAAGACAAAAAAATGTAAAACGAAAAATGTATTTCCAATAATTGTCATTTATGTAAAAAATACACGGTAAAATAATCAAAATATAATATGTATATTAAAAGCTTAGATGTTAAAATGACAACTATTTTCTATAGGTTATGTACGTAATGCGTCTCATAATCTTAAATTAAACACAGACTTGAGCCATTTTAGGACTGCGGTCACGCTACGCACGATTTAACTGAAATTTTATTAATCTCATAAATTGACAACTGTCAGCATTTGGTTGTATGTTGTGTAGTAGTTTTGTTCCATGATTTTTGATTAGTTGAATTCTATGAGTAATTTCCTGGCTTATAATGATCTTAATACCCTTTTATTTATCTATGTCCTTACCTACTTAACTACTCGCGGCAGTATCTCAATGTAAGTTATTGAAAAACACCCTGAGCTAAAAAATATAAGTTATGAATACCGGTTTAAAATCATCTCGTATATCATTACATATTTTTTATTCTGCGGGAAAATAATATCTACTTAATTTATCGCGCTTCAATAACATTGATTTGTAATCGCTAAACTTATATCAGCATCAGATAACGGGGTTAAATAAACATAGGTGGGTCAAAATCTTTTTCGATGCATTGTAATTGGTCCCTGGGAAATGTGACAGAGTACTTAGTGGTTTTTGTAGGAAGTAATATTTTATTTTGTTTGACAATGTTTGACAATACTTCACTGATTCAAATAAAACAAACATTTATTTAGATTAAAAAACATTACTACTTAAAGAGAACAATTACGATTGTGACAGAGTGGAAAATTTCAGTGCATCGAAAAAGATTTTGACCCACCTATGTTTATTTAACCCCGTTATCTGATGCTGATATAAGTTTAGCGATTACAAATCAATGTTATTGAAGCGCGATAAATTAAGTAGATATTGTTTTCCCGCAGAATAAAAAATATGTATATTATGTATACTAATTAAAATGACCTTATTTTTAACTAATAACCTAGTCACGCGCTCCTGTTTGAGTTTAAGGGTCGTTAATGTAATAAATCGTTTTGAAGTTAGTCGATTTAATAATGGTTAATCGTGTTTGCGAATGTTAGGCAAGCGAAATTGTAGGGGTGATTTATTTGAAGATCATTTGGAAGGCTGCCCGCGTGCGCTTTCCGCCCTGCGGTCTCACTGAAGCGCCCGCCTAACCGCCGCTCTCACTAGGACACGACCTTTTACTTGCTAGCTTATGTAACTTGAGTTTCTCCAATTTAATAATAAACTCTATTATGTACATTCTGGGCGCTTGTTTACGAATGCGAAATTGTTTGCTTTTTCAAATGCGCCCATGGTAGTTTCGTATTTACGTAGTATTTTCCGAGCAATGAAATGGGTCAAATAAACTGTAAAACCTCGGATTTTTGTTATGAAAATCGATTTATACCGATCGGGTACTTATAATAGAACCTAGTGTTTCGTCGATCTATTTACGCGGCGCGGCGGCGTGTGCCTTCATTATGATTTAAGATTTAGTCCTGTGATGGAGGCTTCATTATTTTCGCACTTATAGTCATTAACACTTAGTTGATGCCAATAGGTATAGGGCATTTAATTAAAGTATGTTAAGTAGCCGACGGCTTCAGCCCCTTGGTTAAAATAAATCGGGGTGAATTAATCAAGTGACTTTTCCCGGGTGAGGAGAAAATTCATAGCGACGACGGCAAACAAACAATCCCTCGGGCATGATTGTCTTTCGGCAGAAGGAACTTGAAACTTGCCTTGTTTGGGTATCATATGTAGCTATGCGTATGTCAACTCCCACGCCTTTATCTTTTTCGGTCAAACGAAAAGCGAGGGCAGCATATAAATCAAGAATGCCCCACATTTATTCTAGTTCAGTATATTAGCCGCGATTTTTCGTCCGAATAGATAAGGGTTTTTTGGTACATTAAATTAAAGGATTTGGTTTAATCAGCACGAAAGAACCCTTCCGCTCAAGTAACTTTTAATTACGGTATCGTTAAATGAAAACGGTATTCTCTGTGTCGTATCTCCCGAAGTTAATGTTTGTTTATCTAAATGTCGTTGCTGTGCAAGTAGTTGGTACTGTAATATTTTAAGCAGATCATATAAATAAAAGTAGTTAAATACAGTTACTGGAACCTAGCGTTCTGGTAACCACTTACCCTAATCTGACAGTATTTGAGGTGCCGCGTTTCTTCTTCTCCATTTACTTTATATGTTTATTATATGAGGTTTTCATGCAAAATTTAGCCCTGAAAAAAGACTTACGAGTGAGTTCGTTGGCGCTGCTCCGCGTCGGATGTCGTTGCGTAATCTTTATTTACATAGTCGTGTTAGGGGGCCTTTGTGGCTTGTTTGCCGGAATGAGAAATTCCCTTGTTTTGCATTTTATGTCGCCTATGTATTAGATTAACATATTTTACTTCGGAATTGCTAATTTAGGTCAATAAAGATCAGTACGTAGAAGTTTATCAGCCGGTGTTTAGGTAGGAAAGAAGGTTTTTTGCTCGAGTATTTCTTTCATTTTATATAAAAATTGTGTTTTGGAAAATTACCTAGCAGAGGATTTACTTTACACACGTGAAATACGAATGGCGAAGTAGACGGCTGCAATTACTTACTGAAAAAGTAAAAAAAGGTTTCAGACAATAGTTACTTCTTCTTCTTTTTTATTAATTACTTACTTCTATGTAGAGTTAACAAAATTTTGTTAGGAAACAACCAAAATCCAAGTCAAATACAGTACTATTAATAAAAGAGGAGAGACTGCCTTTAGTCTCGTACGATTCGAGTATTTGTATTGCAAAAACAAGGTCACGTTAAAACCCACAGGAAGGATAAAATATAAGTAAGATACGCTTTGTTAAACTTCCTTGGTCATCGACATCATGTAATTTAGAGGTATTATACCAAGGCCCTTGTAACAAGTTGTTCGAAGTCAATAAGATATTCAAAATTTTACGAACGCAATCCCCTGGCAAAAGTTAAGAACGAGGATGCAATTCATGTTTTTACTACATTTTGTTTAACTGCACTTGAATTTTTAACCTCGCTTATGACGAGTTCGAGTCTGTTCGGATTATGATATAGTCCAAAAAAACACGCTTAAAAATACAAAAAAATATCCAAGTTTCGAGCACAGATCTGTGACATCTCATATGAGTTTTATCGCACTTTGACGTATTACTGTTCTGCTTCTATTGGCTGCGAACTATATCACGTGGTTGTTTTGTTTACAAATTTTTAACCCCCGACGCTAAAAGAGGGGTGCTATAAGTTTGACGTGTAAGTGTGTGTGTGTGTGTCTGTGTGTCTGTCTGTGGCACCATAGCGCTTAAACAGTTGAACCGATTTGGATGCGTAAAGGTTAAAATAAATAATATGTGATGAATAATTAAAAAAAAACAATCGCGACGATGCGACACCAACCTAAAAAAAAAATGTAACTTGGTTGTAAGGTAATGGTTTCGTATACCTAACTAAGTACGAGTATAATATTTTTGAAGAATTAAATACTTTACGCTAATTATATTTAAGGCACACCTAAAATATCACCCTTCATTTTTCGAGCGCTGCAACTTCCACAAATATGGAGATACGTTATGCCAAATGTTTAAGGCACCAAGCTACTTGCAAAGACTACAAGCAAGCAGATTATCGACCAATGCTAATACCGTATTACGTCAAAATAATACGCGTTGACTCAGGTGTGCTCGTTTGCCTTCATTATGACGCTTTTATCGAGTATAAAAAGACGTAGAGCCTCCTTAGAAGTTCACAGAGTGCATGTTTCTGATGATGAACGTCGCTTGTTTCCAGGGTACACTGGCGAGCACTGCGAGGTGGAGTACAACGAGTGCGAGTCGTCGCCGTGCGCGCACGGCGGCACCTGCACGGACCGCGTCGGCGGCTTCGCGTGCGCCTGCTCGCGCGGGTACACCGGCAACACCTGCCAGCTCAAGGTACAAACTCTCAATTTGCAAAAGTAAAGGGTACTTATTAATAAAGTTAAGTTGAGTAATATGGCAGTCTCAAGGCTTTTTTCCGCTCTAGGAATAGTACATTTTGATATTAGTGCGGAAAGTATGTCATTTCAAACGAGTCCCGAGGTGTCTTGACCCGAGCTGCAAGCGAGGGCCAAGACTCGGGACGAGTGAAAATGACAGTTCCGCACGTATAACAAACGACGTTTATTAATACATCTGCGAAAAAATTACAATAAATGTATTTCACAATCGTCTAAATCGCTCATTTTTTCACAACAATATTTAATCGTTAGCTAAAAAGGCGGGATTTTGTTTTACTTTTAATTGATAGACTTTTTTCATAATGGCAATGGTTGTGACCATTCAGCCAAATCAAAGAAAAAAAAAGAAATATAGTAACTTAATTACTTATATTATTTAAAAATCAAGAAGCACAAATACTCTATTAGCCAGTGGTAACGCATAAAGGTGGATTCACATTACACCGTGCTGGACTGGGCCCGGCTTCGGCATGGTGTAACGTGAATCCACCTTAATGCTCAACTATCCGAGCATTCGTAATCAGCTCTCATCAAGATGGCTGAATCTGAATGAATAGATTCAGCCATCTTGATGAGAGCTGTTTTTTTTTAATATTACCTAGATAATTTGTGTGTGTATGTATGTATTTATGTAATTTTTATATTTAAAATTATATTACCTATATTTATAGTTTCAATGCTAAATGACGTAATCAAAAAGTGATTGAACATGCAAACTCTTTGGTTGAATGTATATAGGTTGGAAGAGTAGAGAAATTAAAAAAGTTGGAAAAGTAAAAAGCACTAGTGCGGAATATCGAACTTTCCGCACGATATACGGCTACGGAATGTACCCATTTTTGAGCAACTGTATTAAAAAATGCTTTAACGCATACCACCTGGGTCGGGGCGGTCCAAAGTCGTTATGTGGAACTCACTAACCGAGATTGGCTGGAATACCTACTAAAACCCCAGAGATTATCCCTCCACGGGGACGCAGGTTCTGCTTGCACATTCAACTCGACCTTCACTGGCAGGCCCGCGTAACGCGTGCTCTGACGATAACAGAGCGCTCGCGTGAATTCAAGGGCCTCACTGTCCTGTAGACCTATTTAGATAGCTTGGTTCATCATAGTACGGCCCTAAAGTGTGTAAGGTCAGGTGGGGTAAGGGGAACATACTTTATTCTTCTTATCTTATTTTGAGTTCTATATTACAAAGTATAAGGTTCTTAATTGTTTCGCTTAAGACAAAACATACTTATTTTCGTTAGCTATCCAGGACAAAATACTTTTTATGCTAGTTCTAATGCATATCGCCAGAAAATGATTATTCGTTAGACTAGTTCTATCGTTTCCCTTTCCCTATTTCTGGGGTAAGGGAAACAGTCTCAATAAATCTAAAAGTAATAATACTAGTTTGGATTATAACTACGCAAAACATTTTAAAAACACCTTTATTGAAATGCGTACTTGATGCGTAACGAAATACTGTTGCAAATAGAAGATATTTATCACAATCGGTATTTGGGGTAAGGGAAACATACGAGTTTCGAACAGAGGTAGTCAACTAAAAACAAAGGAAGTAAAAAGGAAGTGCAATGTTTTTATTGTAATGTTTATTAATCGTTAAAATAAAGTAGCCTCACGCTTATCAATAAAAAAATTACTAAGAATAATATTAATAGGAATTACTTTTATTTGGCATTACAAAGTTTTACATACTCAATTAAGACAACTTAAACTTAAAAAAAACAAAAAAATATATACGGTCGAATTAAGAAACCTCCTCCTTTTGGTATGACGCATTATTGGTTGTTCTCACATTTTTCTGTAAAAAATATTGTAGTCTGTAAATATTTTTTTCTAAACGGATAAAAACAAGATGTTCATATCGCCAACCGTCATTTGACATCATACAAAATAACATAATAAAAGTATGTAATAACATATAATAATAGTCAATAGATAACCAATCATTATAATAGAATAGTTCAATACCTAACAATTTTTTCCCATAACTTGGTAGGTACCTTACCAAATTAAGTAATAACCTATTTTGCCATTTAGGTTAGGGTATAATTTGTATGGAGAGGACAGCTGTTACGGTGCCCAAGCAATGTGTAAAATATCATAACATTTATGGTTAGTTACCGATTCAAGAGACTGTAGCACTGTATTTCTACTTTTTATAAAATTTTGCCTTGCCTTCAAAATGTTTGTTACTTCTGACATCGGGAAAGAGAAACATATGTCCCCCTTAACCCGGCCATGATAGTTTCCCTTACCCCACTTATGCATTTCGTCGGTGAAACTGCAATACCGCGTAACTTACAAATTCAATCAGTTGCAAAATTTACCTTAATGACTTACTTGCTAAGGTAAATTTTGCAACTGATGGAATTTGTAATTTACGCGGTATTGCAGTTTCACCGACGATTTGTAGGTTATGTTACAAATCACATTAAAATTTAACATTTACAGCCTATTCAGCAAAAAATTATATGCATACAAACAAAATATATCTATAAAACAATACTTACTGACATTTGCAGACTTGTTACCAGACTTTTTAACACATAAATCGGTATCCAAATTGAACACGTCGAACTCGTGGTTTCGTTGTTTGCCAACTAAAGTATTATTTTTGTCACAATCACACGTTCAATCATCAGAACTCAATCTGTGTTTTTTTTTTTGGAACTAATTCTCAGTTACTGCTTTATCGATCGAGTAATCACAACGCTGCGGTGTACAGTTATTGATATATCAACTAGTGTTTCCCTTTCCCAGTAGTTCCCCTTACCCCACCTGACCTTAAATGTTTTTGGAAATTTGCCCTTTTTCACTCCAAATTTTGAATTTAATGAAGGCGGCAGGGAACGCGAAGCTCGATAGGTTTCTTAACTGTAATATCATGTAATATAAAAAGGTAAAGTTCGAAACTTAGAGTCACTCCTTAAAATTTTATTAGTATTCGAGCATAGGTCTGAACTAATAATAATATAAATTAACTAACTGTGTACAATGTCCGCGTAGAACTCATTTAAACTAAACAGACACGGTACAAAACAAAATTAAAAATAAAGATGAAACAAGATTAGAGCAGAATTAGAATCGTAGCAGTGTAGTCACTCAACTGGGATTCAGCTCAGCTAGCGCTGCAGCCGGAACCACAACTCTGGTTTCAGCTGAAGTTCACATATTCGTAGCTAGAGATAATGTGCATCCTTTATTAGGAGTAGTCGTGTATCAACGTGGCGGTGGTTGCAGGTGGACCTGTGCTCGCCGGGCGCCTGCCCGCCGCAGCGGTTCTGCGTGGACCGCGGCAACAGCTACTCGTGCGAGTGCCCGCGCGGCTACGTCGGCGACGAGTGCCATCTGCCGGTCAAGTCGGTAAGGGTGGTCCCATTACACAACCAGGACCTCTATTCTAGGTGGTAAAATAAATGCACTTTAATACGATAACGATAACAGGTCAAAGACGATATGGATTTTACCGCCTAGAATCTCGACCTATTTAGATTGAGGCTCACTGCCTCAGCCAAACACCCTGCTTGCGTTTGCTCCCGCTTTTGACGATGAGTTATAAAATTGAGGAGACCCGCGCGCCAATATTGGAGAAAATAAATCTTTCGCAGTTCTCATGCTACGTTTGTGGTTCAATTCGTCGGTTTCGACGTGTATTATAAAACATTAAGGTCGATAAGATGCGTCTATATAATGATCGAATCTAGCGAGATTTCATTCGATAGGCAGTCCTGTACAATTTACATATAACCGTTTTTATGGTTTCGGACCGTTCTGTCCGTTTCCCAAAACACCCCATCCCTGTTAAACTAGTTCACTTATAAAGAGAACTAGTTTAACGGGGAAGGGGTGTTTTGGGAAACGGACAGAACGGTCCGAAACCGTGTAAGTCATTGAATGTCAAAAAGATATATCAGGATTTCTTACGGATGTCATAAAATGGATCTTTTGGCATATGGATTCTATGAGAATCGGTTTTGACATACTGATGCGGTGAGAAACGGATCTTTTGGCCTACGGTTATTTAAAGAAACTGTTATTTTGTCACGGGTGTTTTGGGAAAGGATATTTTGGGGAACGGACAGAACAGTCCGAAACCGTTTTTATTATTAAGTAAACGAAATGGTTCATGTATTGTTTTTATGACTACAGTACAACCTTCCCTAATTAACCTAACCTTACCCTAAACATTTTTAACTTATACACATAGGTATATAAATAAGTATCATATTTTCCAGGCCTGCGACATCAACCCTTGCGCGCACGGCGGCACCTGCTGGAGCGGCCTGGACTCTTCTTTCTACTGTTCCTGCCGCCCTGGTTACACCGGAAAGCTGTGTGAAGGTATGTCGACCTTACCAGTTCACTGCGCAGTTTAGGTATACTCGGCTATCGCGCGGCGACTCGACGACAATCGAAATACAGCCTTGGCCAAAGGTGTTGAGCACCCATGCGTTTTTCATATAAAAGTCAGACTTTAAAAGGTGCATTTATATCTTTAATTATAGAAGGAAACTGGTATGTCTATCGGAAAGATTAGCCATGTTTATTAACGTTAAGGGAAATTCCATGAAAAAATATATAATTACTTAATCATTTTACCTATTGTAAAACCCGACTTTTTCAAGGTTCAGTTTTCACTCGCAAATAGCTACTTCGAAACGATACCTAGGTACCTATTTACTTATGATTTGCACATTTTCAATCTCTTTTTACATTTTACGTCTATGTGTATTTTTTAAATTGAAAAGTAGTACTTTATTTATTAATTATATGTTACCAAGGAAAACGTTGGGGTGCTCAACACCTTTGGCCAAGGCTGTAGGTTGCGACTCAGAGAGTTTCGCGTCGTCATAGCAACTCAACTTACGAGTAGTACGTAGATAGCGTACAGCCAGCGGTGATCGTTCTCTTTGCATCTCTGCATGGTTATTGGGTGACGCGAATGCCACACTGACAATCTTAGCGTACCCGAAAGAACAAAATCGCTATCTTAATTTTTTTCTGAGGACCCCCGTCGTCGAATTTAAATAAAGAAAAAGTCAAATTATTATTTTTCTCATGCACGACCGGGAAGTGAAATAAGTAGTTTAGTTTCGAAGGACGCACGCATCTTTTTTTTTTTATTTTAATTTTGTAGTGGAACAATTTAGTATTTATTTTTGAAAAAAGTCCCGGTTGAGTAGGTACAAACTTGATTGAATCTTTTGGATTCAGTTTTACTTAACCTCCTTGCGCTCAAGGTCAAGTTTTCTTTCAAGCCAACCCAGTGTTCTTCAGTAAGAACAAAAATAAACTAGTACTAAACGCCCAAGGATTGCATGATCTTGCATGAGCTCTTAATTTACAGCAATGCATTTACTAAACAAACTATGTAGGTATGATACCTACATAGTATGTAACTGTTTTTGCAAGAAAACAATTGATTTTGTACGAACTGACAGTTCATACCAACAGGATATAACAATGTTTAGTGTTAGGATTGAAAAGAATGGACAGTAACATATTTTGATCCTATACAGGGACATTGGGCCATACATCTTAGTATTGAAAAAACATATCTGGGTGGCATGCTATTAAAAGTTATTGTTCCATGAGAAGAACCAAGGGCGCTAGGAGGTGAGTCTGAAAACTTCCATACAAAATGCGATAACGTTTCTTTCCCCTTAACTTCCGCTTTCCCTTTCATTTTTGTCCCAAGATGTTTCGTTAATAGGGAATATGCATAGGTAATATGAAAATACCGTAAAAGAAATTATCAAAAGTGAAATTAAAATTAAAATCGGCCAAGGAATACGGATGGTATCATATGTATGATATGAAAATGCATGCATTTTAAACTGTTTAGGCGGTAGGAGAGATCCGATATGCACTGTGACGTCATGTGACAGGTCGGCCATAATAAACTCCAGTAACAAACCTTTGTTGGCAAACATATTTTTTTTATAGCTATTAAAAAAAACTGTTTATTACATGATTCAGCTTTTATTCAAGCTGTGAAAAAAGTGATAATAATTCCGTATTGTTGGACAGATGACTTCATCCTGGAGTCGGTGGTGCGCTCGCGCTCGGCGCTGGGCCCGGAGGCGCGCGGCGGCGCGCGCGAGCTGCGGCTGCCGCTGGGGCTGTACCACGACCGCCTGCACAACGTGTACATCGCCGCCGGCACGCTCGGCGCCGCCATCGCCATCGTCGGCGTCGTGGTCAGTCTCTTGGTTTCCTTTTTGAGCGTCAAAGCCGCCAAATCACGTCATCGATTAGTGGCACGTCAGTAATTGCCACCAAACTTCATACGCCACATGACTATGTAGCGTCTGAGATACATCGTTAAGAAGTATGTATGTATGTATGTAAGTGAATTCCCTTAAGAAGAACATTAAATCTGTCGTTTTTAGGGTTCCGTACCGATATGGTAAAGAAGGAACCCTTATGGTGAGACTTCGTTGTCTGTCTGTCTGGCCGTCTGTCTGTATGTCACAGAT
>OZ014440.1:10650975-10768743 GCA_963966035.1 Acleris laterana
CTCCACGAACGTGATGTCGTAGAGCGGCTCGTCCTCGGCGGCGCCCGCCGGCCGCACCTCCAGCAGGAACAGGTCCTCGTTGCAGTAGTAAGCTATCATTTCATCGTCAATTTTGGCCGTAATCCTGCAATCAACAATTTTAATTATAGTTAATCGACCGATGCATCAAGTATGAATCATTGGGTAGTAATGTTGCAGTAATTGAACATCGAGGTAATTGTGACATTAAAAGTTGCTAATGCATGCTTTGACGCATTAAATATACTAATGCATTATTCCATAGTTTAATTAGACGGACGATGTCGTTAGAGTGCTCGGTAAGTATATTAATTCGGTGGGAGTGCTTACAGAGAAGCGATAATAATAAAGTAAAATAAATTAGGTTCTGGAAAGGTTTGTGCTGGGGTATAGATTATTGCAATGAATGACTTTTTATGTCTATCTGTTATACATTAATTAGGGGTATAATTATTGAGGAAGCGTTGCAAGTTAGTGGCGCGCCCTCGGGACAAGCAGTGCTAGACGCGTGGCGGCCGGCGTGTCGGTGACACGTCCCTACTTTTCGACTAACTGAGGCCAATGAAAACCACTTACCCTTTCTTGTTCTTTCGATAAAGATTATTAATTGCCGAACTTGAAATTTTGTACTTATTCTCAATCTGAAAATAAGCAAAAAAACAAACAATTACAATGGGCCTTTGTTTTTTCGAACCGAGACGTCTCGTCTGACGGAACCGGTGTAGTGGTTTCACAACGAGAATATTCGCGCGACGGGTCCGGGCGGCGGCCGCGCGGGGGTTAATTACAACATGCAGTTATGATGATCGTGTGTTTGTATTAGACGGGGTTATGAAGCGCCACCTCGGTTACAGCGGCGCCGCGGCCGCGGGCCCCGCCGGGCGGGCCGGCGACCGCGGCGTGGACGAAGCGTCTCGATTGCTCTGTTTTACAATTTTGAATATTGGTCACGTTAAAACACGCCGAGAGAGCGAGAGAGCGCCAAAGCCGAACGCGCTCCCTCGGGTTTGCGGTTAGCCGACATCACCAAGGTTATTCTCGTGCTACCGCCGCGCGGCGAGCCCCGCGGGACGCCGCACTGACGCCGCGGGTCAGCGCGGCGTTCCGCGGCAGCGAGCGTGTGCAAAAAAACCTCGGGGAAAAACAGTAAAGGTAATTTATAACTCGCAATTAAGTTAAATCGGCTTCTGCATCAGGCGTGGTCTATTATATACGTGCTGACTACCCATCCTCGGGGCGGTCGTGCTCGCGGCTACTCACCGCGTGCAGCAGGCCCTGCGTGGTGGGCGGTGCGACGTGCAGCGGCGTGTACACGTCGTCGGTGTCCTGGCGCACGTACAGCATGACGCGCTCGCTGAGCGGTGGCGTGGCGGCGCGCGCGCGCTTACCCAGCACACCCTCCAGCTCCAGCGTGTCTTTGCGGTCGCCGTACGGAGACAGGCTACCTACATCCGACCTGTACCTGCGACAACGCACTCGAAGCTACATTACACGGTCGATATTCATTCCACTGTACGCAAAGGGTATTACTTTCGCTAATATATTCAGAAGAAAAGTTCGGGAAATACGTTTCAGTTCACTGGTAGGTTAGGTACTTTCGACATAACAATTTATTTACCGAATTATTTTCATAAGAATCTGTAGCAGGAATAACGATGGCTAATGCATGAACTTTATATGCTAAGGCCACGGTAATTTGAGATGCTGATAATTCAACAACGACTTTAACTAATAAGTCTAATAACCGATATGACATTTGTTTAAACAAATGGGTTTATCTGACGGCGGGTTGATTAATAAGCTCTTTGTGAACTCGGAGCTACCTACAATGTATCGGTAAGTATACATAATCTTGCGTCATAGCTATTGTGGTATCGTGTTTCGTGATCGATCGAGCAATCAATTTACTGATATGCGAAGTCAAAAGTTCGCTTCGTTATGTTATGGAGTAAGTGTAAGTTATCGGCGGAGCTGGTGGAGCACTCACGCGGGCGCGTCGGGCGGGAAGTGGTTGTGGAACTTGAGCGCGGGCGCCTGCGGCTTGGCGGCGTGCAGCAGGAAGGGCGAGGCGCCCTTGAGGTGCGCCTCGGCCAGCGCCGCCTCGTCGTGTCCGTAGAAACCCTGGATGTCCATCCCGGCCAACTTGTCGATGTCCTCGGCGGGGCTGAACAGCACAGGCGGCTTGTTTAGGTCGGCCATTGTGTAGAACTCGCTCCGCTCCGTCACTGGGTGGTAGATCTCGTCCAGCTTCTTTCTATTCGTCGCCGACATTTTCCTTTTCGCCGCTCTTCGCTCTTCGTCTCTCGTTTTTCTTTCTGCGCCCTATAACCACGCAAGTTATCAATACAAAGACAGGAGGTTGAAGAGACCGTCAGTGAAATTTTTATTATTTAATATTTATGGGAGATCTAACAGTTTACAAAACTTGCCCGAAATTAAATTATAGAACCAAAAGCAAAATAACGGTTGTCACCAATAGAGAAAGTATTAAAACGTAGCAAAACGGTGCCTGCGCACCGCGCTACACCAAGAAAACAAAAGAACAACCACATACGTAAGAATAAACTATTCTACAAAATAGCAAGGAATCAAAAAGTAAAAAACAAAAATACTTATGTATCTAAAGAAATTTTGACTGAGTAACCACCTAAGCGTAAGTAAGTACATCTAAATCAATATCCTTAGCATTTTAAGTGTTGATGATTTTTTGGAAGTATAGATGATACCTTACCTTGTCACAGAAGACTTTGATTTGGCAATATCCTCTGTGATATAGTTGCGAGTCACGAGGGTCCTCAAACGTGTCAATTTGGATGTGTAGTGGTAAACCCTAGAACAAAAATGTATGGTCATACAGGTTTTATTATATCAATACCCGCGTTTATAAACTACCTATTATCTAATATTTTTCGACTGACGCAATTTCACGCCTCACCTCTCAACTAGTATTCTAAGATAACAAAAAATTGTTTTAATAAACCATAAGGCATAATTACGACAAATTTACGAATGAGGAAAAATATGCACGTGTCTGAATCGAATCGTGTTAAAACGTCTTAATTGCGTCGGCGCGAGGTCGGGCTCGCCGCGAACGGGCGCAAGTGAGTGGCTGATGGCGGGCTGCGCCGGCGCTGCCGAATGGCTCTGCCTCGCGCCGCGAGCGACACGCTCCGGTGAAATGGGATAGGACGAATGTTATGTAGGTATGCTTGTAGTGTGAGAATAATCGTCGAATGTATACAGACATATTGTACGTCTCAAACATCACAAAAATATTTAAGTATATTGATATGTTTGGTGCGTATTTTTGCAAAGTGAACGTTGAAATAATCATGGATGAAGCAGTCCTTTTGAACGCCTTACGTCGATTACAAAATGCGTTACTCACACGCCAAACATGTTTGCTATGCTATGCAAATTACAACTTAATTAATACGAAATAAAGTTTATGTTAATCTTGGATTTGTGACGGCTGCAGCCGTCGTGGCGTTAGTGGCACGACATTCAGACGTCGGCCACAGCCGTCTGTGGCGTTCGAAAGGTTAAGAGAATGGGTATCATGGATTCTGATCCACTAATTAATTCTTGTCTTGGTAATAGGTTTTCTTCATTTACGAACCACCACCATTCTTTAACCACTACTTTTACCATTCCACCATTGTTTATCATTTTACCATTATTTGTCTTATTGAAGTACCTACGTGGCAGTTCACCAGTACAGCATCACAAATCTTCCTTAATTGCCAGAAAAATTCAATAATTGCACTTTCACCCATTTTCGCAATCCGACCAAATTGCAATTTTGCACACGGTTTTTTTTGAAGTTGTTACCAAGTCATGTACAGACCGAAAGATAATTATTGTATGCAGATGCACCTATCGGTTTAACAGCTAAAATTACTTTGAAAAATATGCTGAGTCCGTGGGTCTGTTATTCAGTTATGTTTCGATTTATTAACTGTAGAAAACACCTAGTAGATAGCGTTATTAAAATATTTCAATCGCAAATTACCTTTACTCCCTTTTGACTGCTGAAGTCTGTGCTAAGACACTGCACTGCAATGTTGATCTGAAATAAAAACAACACGATATGAGTAAAGCCCGTTCTATATAATAAAGTTAGTTTGTCATTACATTGATCACATTAGTGATGTACCTAGGTACACAACACACATCCTGACCACAATGATAGGCGCCAGGGTCGTCTTGGGCTCGAAGACATGAGAACCGCCTGCAAATAGCGTTATTGAGATAATGAAAACGTCTTAAGCGATCGGGCAGTGGCCAGTGGAATGTAATGCGGGAAGAGCGATTAGGGTTTGTTGCATTAGGATGCGTTTGGTGTAGCAAGCGGCCGAGGGCGGCGCCGGCGCTGGCTGCTCATTACCGCGCTCTATGCAAATGACCCCCTCGCGTTTTTACTCGCCGCCGCCACCGATCACTGTCCGAACGCATATTATCTGTCGCTAACAACTCGCATCCGCTGCGGTTTCGCTGGCCAACAATAAATAATTACGGATATCGGTAACTGACTACTAAGTAATTTACAGCAATACAACAAACCAAACAGAACAAAACTGCATACGCAAGTTTATTGACATCATACTGTAATTTAGTTTTATGCATTCAGTGACCCTAGTTTACATGGTAATGTTCTTTGACTGAGCCTTCAGTTCAAGAACGCTGCTGCGTTTGTTTGTGAGTCTATGTAAGTATTTTATTCGACTCTTCCACGACACCGAGCTCAAAACTGATCTTGTAGCTCCGACCAATAAAGTTTGCATTTGAGTGGTAGTGGTAATGTGTCGTGGTTACAGTGTAAGTTTATGTATGCAATTAAAACGGAGCCCGTTGTTTATTATTCAATAATTTAATGAGCGTGGCCAGGGCGCGACGCGCCGGGCGAGCTCCCAGGCCGGCGGACGCTGGCTCATTTTTTGCTTCATTTGCTACTCGACCAAATAAGGTTGCGGGATTCTATTTAATTACACCATAATAAGTGTAATAATATCGTGAGCTGTGTTTTAATTTTGCTCAATAATGAGCGACATTCGTAGCTTCAATGTTTTTGGTCGGAATTCCTCAAATATATTATCTTTGTTTGCGAATTTCTATGTTGCTTATATAGTAATGTAAGAGTAGGTACTGAAATGATGTTTTAAGTACTTTTTAATTATAGTGGCCATACTAGTACGTAGTTAAAGAACCTCGAGATTGTTGAAAAAGTATTTCGTAATTTAGGTAAATTCACACTTAGTCACGTTTACCTCAAAACATATTATGTAGGAGTGAAATTAAATCGGTTATTTTTTGTTATTTTATATCATGGAGAAGGCAAACGAGCACACAGGCCACCTAATGGTACCGAAGTAGCATCTGAGACCCATAGACATTTGCAATCTCAATAGAACAATTGCATTGCCAACCCGATGCTAGTCATTTGACCGGATGTCTTAAACCCCACATCACACAGAAAGCATGAGGCGGTGGTTGCCATCCGGACGGACCCAGCACGAGATTATACTACCACTAACAAAATATAAATAAAATTATCTCGTGACCTAAATTATTTCGTTGCCCGCGTGAATCGGAAGCTCACCTTGACTGTAACCAGTATCTATATAAAAAAGAGTTAAAATAACGGGGAGGTACCTTGGCGGCGCTCTCGAGCGGGTTCCAGTAGATGGCGATGGCGTTGTGCGCCACCTCCTCGATGCAGCCCGCCAGCCCGATGCTGTTCTTCGTGTCTGCAACAGAGCCCGCATTAATCTCCGCGCTGCACTAATGACGCCGCAGATTTCGATTAAGATATCAACTCACAATACGTCATCGCTGACGGAAATTTATTAGTGGGCCGTGAATAATCACGTGATAACATCGATGCATCAATGATTGCGAATGTTTCCACTTCTGCTTTTTCTAGATTAAGATTCGGTTGCCGTCGATAGCAATTATCCCTTATACGAGTAATTATAGAGTCTACATGTTATGTCCTCTTTTTTTCAGGGTGCGTGTACTTTTCAACGCTGTGTCGATAATTTACTATTGCAATTTTACTACAAATTGACAATTTTCAGAGTGGATATACAATTTGTATCCCCCTCAGGGTTTTATTCTGAATTGACGGTCAACGACCATTTCACACAAATTGGCATAAGCCAACATAATATCTAGGCGTACAACTTAATTGAAAGTCGGGGTATGCATGTTGCAGGGAGGGCAATGTTGACTATTTAGTCAAGGTTTTTCGTACCTCACCCCCGCACCTCATGCTTACCCCGATATGTAAGTATGTGTGATATGGTTTTATAGACTACGGTATATAATTTTGATTGATTGTTTGGTCGAATGGTGATAAGTTAACAAATAATAACCAAAATGCTTACTTTACATCGTTGAACAGAACATATCTACAGTATACATTAATAGAAACTTGCAATGCCCAGGTGAAAAATATTGTGCTAATCATGATCAAAATAGTCTTGCTTATCCCACACGTATTAAACGCAAACGGGAATCGAACCCGGGGCTGCTAGTTTTGTAGCCAGAGTCACCATCATCTAGACTAACCGCGTCGTCAAGTTAGGCCATTACTACACTAAAAACAGTAGGTAGTAGTTTATTTTAAACTGTAACTGATGTTTATTAACCAGTTGTAGTTCTGGTGTACCCAATACAAAACTACGGTAGCTTAAAGAAAGTATTCTTTATTTGGCGGCTATGCTTTTTTACGGCCAGTGTATGGGTAATAGCCCACCGAACGAAGACCTAAATTTGCCTGTCGGGGGAAAAAACTCGTGTATAAGCGAATTTTGCCATAGTCGTAGGCAATGGTGGTTTAAACTACATACTAAAAGTACTGGTGGGTGGGGGTGAAGCTAAAGGGGGGAGGGGGGTGTAAAGGTCCCTTATTTTAGTTTTTTGCAAAAAACTCGTAAACTGTGGCCTATGGCTAAAAATGGTCTGAAACACAAATAATGTACGTAAAATTATCTACAAAAAAGATGTACACATATTTCCTCTGGGATCAATATTTCATGAGATATGGAGGGAAGTAGATGACCAATAAAGAAATAAACACATTTATTTAAGTACGGCACGTATATTCCTAAAGATAAAATGAATGAAATGGAAACAGTCCGCCAGCGTTTCTTCGATTTGCCATCAGTATATTACTTATGTACAGAAACATTACGGTCCAAATTGTATAGTGATTTTTGATGGTTATGGTGATGTCGACAGTACTAAACGAGCAGAGCAGAAGCGACGTGGTCTGACAAAAACTTCGGTCGACATAAATTTTAACGAACATACAATCATCACCGTTCAACAGGAGCATTTCTTCGCTAATGAAAACAATAAAACAAGGCTGATTCAGTTCCTTACCGAGAAGATGACAGTAGCAGGAATTGAAACAACCATTGCAACAGGGAATGCTGATGGCACTATTGTCAGGTGCGGGTTGGAGAAAGCTGCCTTACATCCAACTGTTGTTATTGGGGAGGATGTCGTTTTGATAGTCCTCCTCATAGGATTGGCCCCACCACATATCAACGTGTTGTTTTTGAAGCCAGGGCGTGGGAAGGTTGAGGACAAATTGTTTTCAGTGCAACAACTTCAACAGCTTCCATTTGCAAAGACAATTCTCCTTCTCCACAGCTTCTCCGGATGTGACACCACCTCAGCGATCCATGGAAAAAGCAAAGTGGGAATAGCGAAATTGTTCACTGCTAAATCAGACTTGATCCAAAAGATATCCGATATTTTCAGTGGGCCCTCGTCACCAGAAAGTATTGAACAGGCCGGCGAGAAGCTGTTTTTGTCGATTTACCAAGCACCTATCGAGGTACAAAACCTCAACAAATACCGCTACTCGGTTTTTTTAAGAACATCGATGAGACCAAAATCAGATCTGGCCACTCTTCCTCCTACTAGAGGAGCTTCGAAGCAGCACTCGTTCAGAGTTTATCTACAGGTATCTTTAATTACACAAGTTGTGTGTTATTTTGTCTTTAAAATGCAAATATCTATATAACCTATGTAAACTTACATTGACCTTATTACTATTACAGATACAACAATGGCTCGGCAACCCCCTACAACCAACTCAATGGGGATGGGCTAGAGGTGATGATGGCATCCTAAAGCCAGTGACAACCAACGACCCAGTGGCACCTGACTCAATTCTCAAAACCATATTCTGCCGGTGTAAGACGGGGTGTGGGATGCGATGTGGCTGCCGGAAAGCTGGAATTCCCTGCTCCAGTGTCTGTGGTGTATGCTCCGGCTCATGCACTAACGGAGCTCCCATCGAAGACACCGCTGATGACGATGATTATGCTAATATTTTAGATTTAGAAGATAATTAGGAATTTTATCTTTAGGATTATACGTACCGTACTTAAATAAATGTGTTTATTTCTTTATTGGTCATCTACTTCCCCCCATATCTCATGAAATATTGATCTCAGAGAAAAAAATGTTCTTATCTTTTTTGTAGATAATTTTACGTACATTATTTGTGTTTCAGACTATTTTTAGCTATAGGCCACAGTTTACGAGTTTTTTGCTAAAAACTAAAAAAAGGGACCTTTACACCCCCCTCCCCCCTTTAGCTTCACCCCCACCCACCAGTACTTTTAGTATGTAGTTTAAACCACCATTGCCTACGACTATGGCAAAATTCGCTTATACACGAGTTTTTTCCACTGAGTTTCCTTCGTTTGGTGGACTATAATATGGGTAGTATAAGTTGTGAAGTGATAAGCGACGGTTGGGTGGTTGGGTGGCAGCCCTAGGCTAGGGTTCCGCGTTATCGGCGCGGGGGAGGCGGTGGTGAGTAATCGGCGCGGCTGATGCGGCGTGGGCGCGGCTCTATCAGCGAGGCAGCGATTTGTGCGGCGCGCGCGCCGACGTGTTTACGAGGACCGCCGCCCGCCCTCACACGGCCTTATTGTTTTAACTGCCTCTACAAATTTACGAGTCTGTCTGGCGTCCTGCTGTGCACCGAACAATACGCCTTCTAAAACGTCACTCACACTTCTGTCGCATTACTCGCTTGTTTATTTACTTAGTTATTTCCTTTTATTATCCATGAAGTGATCAAGATGAATATGCCTTCTTTTTGTTCATAAGTAATTATCAGCTAAGATGAAACCACGAGTACTAGACCATACAAGGTTTTTGATTAATGGATACCAGACGCCGCCGTTTAAAAAATTCTGCACTTTTGCGGTAACTATTCAATTTTTAAGATAAGTATCTGGAATTGCCCGTTTCATGTTAAATTGAAAAATTATGTCAAGATAATTACAAGTGTTATCGCTTCTTTCCGCCCCGCGCATTGCAGGCATCTTATCGACAAAAGTTGCGTATCAACATCAACTTGAGGGGGAACCACTTTTGCCCGGTTCCTATATAACCTGCTCCCGGCCTTAGCCGTCAACGAAGTCGGGTTTTCCAATATTAGCGAATACTACTAAGTTTCAGACAAGTTATAATCACATTACTTAATCAAACTTGAATGAGTGATCAGTATTTAAAACAATTGGTCACTTAAAATCGTAACAACTTTATTGTGTCATAACTAATAAGATTTATAAGAGACGGCCACATTTCAAATAAAAAAAGTACTGCGACCGGCAAAATCTGTAGTTTTGATCAGTTAACCGTGTTTCAGATAGGTGATTAAGCGAAAATCTGTCAAAAGAAATAACCATGGAGGCGAAGACGGTCGGATGCGTCGGACACGCGATACAAGAAGACATGTAGGTAACCGGAGCCGGCATTGTGCAGGCGCGCGGTGCGTGGACCCCGCCCCGCGCGCCCCCGGCCCCCGCCCGGCCCTGCGCTTTCACACGCCCGCGCACAGGTGTCCGGTGTCGCCCTTGACGCTGCTCCCGCGCCCAAGATCCTACTGTTTCTGGTGCACTTGCATTCAATATCGGCCATCTAAGGTTTCCAAGCAGCCATTTGTTACCGTACCGGGCCAAGTAATAATTCTCTAATAGGTGACAATAAATACACAAAACTATATCCAACCAATCAACAAATCTTACACGAATCCTATTCTTAATAATAATATATTGCAAAGTGTATACTTACCTATTTTTTTCTTTCAATCACGCACTAGGTACCTATACCTAAACCGCTAAAGTATTTCTGCGGCGGAACGGCACACAGGGAAACCAATTTTTAGGAAATAGGAGACTCTTATTTGTTCCAAAAAATAATAGTAACCAAAGAAAAACAACAAAAGAGTTCCATGCGGACGAAGTCATGGGCGCGAGGTTAGTTGTTTATAAGTTTAACCGTGATTATAAATTTACCTACTTAAGGCAATATAGGTATCAAATAGGTCTGTGTTTTAATCTAAGTAAACATATATTTCAAAGCAAGATAAAACGGTTTTTTTCCTTTATGGTTGCTTATAGTCATGAAATCACAGCACAAAAATCTGATGTTTTGAACATTATCTCACTGGGTATAATAACGTCGACTAAGAAAAAACAAAACTTAACTAACATTGAGATAAGCTAAAAAACCTTGACATTAAACTTGGCCCGTCCGCGCGAATTAATGGCTTCCATGTTTTTATTTTCCTTGAGATTTAATTTATAGGCACTGCTTGTGGCCGCGGCTTCGCTCATTACTAATGCCACAGGCTCAACTTAGTAATGTTAGAATGTGTAAAGTGTCATATATCACCGTGTTGACTTGCGATCCGCTCCATCGATGACGCAAGTCACTAATCCGTTCCCCAATACATACGAGTAAGTACCTACGACGATAAAATCAGTAAACAACAAATAGGTACTTAAGGACTAACAGCTTTAAACCTTTTTGCGATTTTCAACGGGATAATCACGTTTTGTGGCTTTTAATAACAGGTTTGTAATTGTGAAAAGACAAACACGCTATTGAAAGTTTGAAACCTGAATTGCTCAAAATTTTCGTGTTACGCGCAATTAAAATGTTTTGCCGTATCCATTGTTATTAACCGGCGCTGAGCCAGGACAGAGCTGAGCCATTGATCATTTATTTCTGATTGTTAAATAAATCATAATAGTGTGCAATCTCAACATGTATTTTTTTTAACGAACCATTATACCCTGACAACATGTTAAATAATAAATAACAATTTTAACTAAGAATATTATTTTAATTTCAGTTTCCTTAAATACTGGTTAAAAATAACCCTCATCATTGGCAATAGGTTGTAATGTAGGAGCGGCAGAGGTAAATAGGCCGAGGCGCGGTGCGCGGGCGCCGGCAGGGCATCACGCAATTAACATGCTAATGAAGCGCGATATCATCGCGGCGTCCGAAGAGACTATATTGTACCACTCCTTATGGGTCTTCTTTTCGCGTTAGACAACCTGACGCATATATTACGCATTACTGAAGTCATGTTTATATTATATCCATAAGAATGCTGTAATACAAACGACGATTCGAATTTAGTTATCTCAACGGCAACGCGGTCAATATATATATACGATCATATTTATTGAAAATAGCATAGATACTCTTGATAACTTTTGAGTACCTAAATTAATTGATATTTTTGATAAAAAAGAACTTTCTAATTATATGTAGGGATACGGAACCAGTAATGGACAAGGACCAATGATGGACACTTGATTCTTATTTTACAGAAGATAAGCGTTATTCATCTGTTTTGCAAGAATCAATTTAGGACCGTATGAAATTTGAATTAAAAGTGTCCTTTACTGGTGCCTGTCAGCTAAACGTGTCCACCATTGGTGCTACCACCCTGCCATTACAAACAATTTAAACGTGAGTTACAATACAGCTCAAATTTAATTACCTACTTATGGCGGTAATATTTTTGTCTTTTTATTGTGTCTACTTGGTCAGTTAGACTGACTTTTCCTAGAATGTTTACGATTTCCTGTTACTCGTACTAAAAGTTCAAAGTAGCAGGAAAGCTCATCGTGTCGGATATCTTTATTACTTAGATCGTTTTATTAAACCTCACCTCGTGGAAATGTTACATTGAGTTTCGTATCTTTAATCTGGCTGTAGCTGTGGAATGCGTCATTATTACTAGGTTTACAGTGGAGGTAATATGAGCCTGGCAGCATTAAGCAAGCGGCCAGTGATACTTACGCAGCGGCGCCAGAGGACTATGAATAGTATATTTTTAGCGGGCGATTGATAGGTTCGCGCCGTGTGGGCCGCGGACGACGTGCGGCTTATTTATGCAAATGCTCTAACGAGATAGAGTAACGGCGGGCGCCGGGACGCGGGGTGGCATCTTTGCCTCGCAGCGGGGTAATTAGGTCCTGCTGGCCACGCGAGTTGCCACCGACCCCGCACGCAACTACCTACCTGGCATATTTCTGTGTCGCCTCAAGCACGAACGTTTTTGTACAGATTACCGTGTCTCCAAGCAATGGACGTACGCGCTACCGTCCGATCTGCCTTCCCGCAAAAACAACGAGTCATTGTTTAAAAATTATCATCTTAATGCGCTCGTAATTACTCCCGCTCACGCGAGATAGCGTTTAATGCGCAGAGGAAGTCAGTTGGACAATGACTTACCGGCGTCTAGTATCCTTTGCTTGACGGAGTGTTGTCTGCCGTGCCAAAACTGCCACGCTTTAATTTCATCTTCAGGTGATTTTTCTTCCCTAAACATCAGCATAACTACGCTCTGAAACAAAGAAAATAATTTATCTTTATTATCAATTCAGATAACCAATTTCTAACTCGGTAAGACTTTACATAATTTTCTTTGGCAATTTAAAAAAAAATCCAACATAAATTAGATACAGTATACAGCATAAATTGGTACAGAGGGTATTCATTAGACACACCTGACGCCAAGAAGCTATGCTTGTGCGTAATTTATTGCAAAGTTTAATGGCGAAAGTGGCCACCGCCTGCGCAGCGCCTAGAGCATTTCGCGAATACGCAAAATGCGATTACCGACGCGCATTCCTCCGCTATTACACTAAACGAGAGCGATTACGTCGTTGCGACGGGCATCTTAATTTCATACGCATTTAAATCTCACTTGAAAAAGGCACGTGAAACCTTTCGACCGTTTCCGTTCAGGTGAAAAAGTGAAATATGCTGTTAGGAGATTTCTACAGACGAGTTAGAAAATAAAGTGAAAAAGAAGTGGCCTGCGCGAGGCGTGGTGCCAGGCCGGGCCTTATAGGGCTAACGATGAGAAAGCACCTCCGATCGTCGCCTCTGATTGATGGATCGGTGCGACTGCGACGCTCGCCAATGGCTTAGCCGCGCCCTTTTTTGTCTGACTGTACAGAAGCAGCATGACTGTACCGTGAAAATGTAATTGATTTAAACAAACACCCAAGATGACATTAGTTACATAATAAGACTTACACTTATGAACTTAGAAAACACTGTTTACAAGTGAAAATAATGTGTTACTGTTTTATTGGGTGGGTTGCGTTTTTCATTTTTATGGTCTCAAAACATTGCAATAAACTTGTCTCACAGTCACAAAGTCAGCTTTATGATAAAGTAGTTCGAAACTATACCCTTTTTCGGCTTTTGGCTTGCAACATATAGTTAAGTTTAAGTTTTTTTGTGTCAGTCAGTGCAGTCTTTAAAAACCTTAAGAAGAAAATGATTAAAACTGTAAATCAATGAATTTACGGGTACCTAATTTATGTCAGCGAATAGCTGCGTATCTAACTATAAGCGGGACACAGGCTTTCTCCGGAGATCGGCCGACGCGTAAACTCTGCGGCTCCATGCATACTAATGGATAGCCCATGTATGAATTGTAACGGGCACCTCTAGCCGTCACTGTTCATAAATAAACTTTACCGCTTTATTAGAATCTCCGAAATTCCAAAATCTATAATACATGCTTAACTGTGAACACAAAATAAGCACGACTCCGTTAATAGTATTCTAAATGCAGATAAATGATACTCAGTGATACGGTTAATATATTTTTATGGTCTGCCGTATTTCTTCATCGTTTATTTGTAATTGACGCAACTTTTGGTTTATTATATTGGAGCTAATGATTAATAAACACTTGTACTAATTTAAAGTCCGGCAATGGTTTACGTAATTTAGTGCCTATTTTGAAATTGCAATTGATACGGAACAATGTTGCCGCTATTGTTGCTTGCGCTTGACAAAGACACATTGAGCTACGCAGGTAATTACGGGTAACTATCTTAAATATTCCAATTACGCAATTTATCAAAGACAAGTTTTACTTCGATAAAATTGATTACAAGTTTTATTCAAGTCCTATAGAAATTATTAACTATACTTAATTGTTTAATGGTCATTAACATTACGTATAGGTGGACTTTAAAACACTGGACATGATATTAGCAAATAATTAGCCATCGTTAACTATACTTTTTTTTTTGTGCGACGAAATTTTTACATGTCCAGGTTTTTAAACTTCTCCCCTCCTTATTTTGTGACTAAATACGAAAGGAACATTAATGTGGTTTTCTTAATATGCATAATTTAATCCTTCTCTGTATTAAGATCACTCGTTGCTCTAAGCGTAGGCGAAACCTACCTACACAAGACATGTCGTTAATTGGATTTTTAATCCCAATTGACATTTAGTTTGTACGCGGACATTCGTCGTCCCAAATACAAAGTGCAGTCGAGTGCAGCCTTGTGTTGGTGATAGAATAAAGTTATTGTATTAGGCTAAGCTTTGTGTTTAATAAATGTTTTAAGTTTTCAAGCTGAAAGTTACTTGGCTGGACCTGGCGCAGTTAGTTAACCTATTTAACCTTCTGAATCATTGTGCATCTGCATGCATCCTGCGAGCTGTTGCCACTCTTTTTCATGTTTCTTGTTTAATTTAACTATATTCAGATAATAAACAACACACAAGATCTTTTTATTCACTGGAATGACGGTCTCAACCATCGGTAATAAATATTATTATCATGAAATTTGCCAACTTGGAATATCCGAGATTATTACGGTTCAGAGTAGGTACCTAATCTAAGGACTATTTTGGATGAGTGGTTGCGCACTAGTTTCGAGAATTTGGACTGTCATCGCCAAATGGATAACTAAATTAAATTAACTCGATGATTCTAAGTAATCATAATCACTCCTCCTGTCTTGGTCTACTCTTAATGTTGCTTAATTTTGCTGGTTGGGCAATTTTATAAAGCTACGTAATTACTTTCCTACTAATGAATGAACGTTCATAACGACGGAACCCTCGGTGCGTGAGCCCGACTTGTCCCTCGACTGGTTTTGGATCTGGATGGGAGGCGGTGTAGGTATGTAGGTTAGCGCTCTAAGAGTGCTAGCTTCCTATTAGTAAAAACCAACATAAAGTTGCGAAATTCCAACAATAATCGTTTAATTGCCTAATATTTACATAAAGTCTCGCAAGTTCTTAATTTATGGAAAAGTATGTAGGTAGGTGATTAATGAACTAATTATCGAATAACATAGGAATCTTATTATGTTAGTAAAGAGCTGATTGAGTGTTTAATATTATATACATATAAAACCTTTTCACAGGTTTAAAAAAAATAATTGTAAAAGTTTAAACAATTTTTTGAGCAAAATTGATGAACGTTTAATATTGGAGGCTGGGCGAGTGTGCGCACTTCGTAATTAACCGAAGCCAAATTGAGCTTATTAACTTTTTAGTAGCGTCGTTCGGTCGCCGGCGCACGTTTCATAAGAGTACAGTTTCGGCCGCTCGGACCAGTTAGCTCCAACTTTTCGGACCGTCAATTAATTAATCGAGTGTATCGACATTCGACCCGATTTCAGGAGCTCGGTTGACAATCTGTGTTATCTGATTAAGCACGCTTTCTCTCGCATGCGTCCGCGCGGCTAGAGCGACGCGGACCGCTCCGCCCGTGTGTAGCCGCTCGCCTTCTGACAGCCACTCTACTTTAATTTCATCACTCTATTTGAATAAAACAAGCATTTGCATATATTTCAGGCATGGCATTGCGTAAGCTAAGCGCAGTGACGATCGGTATCTTTTTGTTCACATGTGACAGCGAATGAGCGATCATCGATCTCTCTTGCGATTTTAAGTTGTCTTTCCACACGAGTATTATTTAACAATGCTTTACTCTTTAGTGGTACCTAGGTCAATTGTATAAATTCGTAAACATGCTTATGGTTACCAAATCATCAGTTCTACGAAATATCATGAATAAATCATGCTCTAAACATATCAATAAATATAATAATGAAAAATAGGTTAAATGAATCGTACATTCAGTCAAGTCGTATTGTACTTGTAATGGATCCGAGATAAACTGACTAATTAGACGGCCCCAAGCCCGCGCATGTAGTCACTTTATTCCTCTATCAAAGCTCATTTCTCGCCGTCGTCGTCGCAGCGTACAAGGAGTATGGGTTGCCACTCAATTATAAACCTTCGTTGTCGTATTCGTTTATGGAAGCCGTGATTTAGTGCAGCTTTAATGTGTCAACAAAACAATTACTGTTTCTGATGTTATCTCTTAGTGTTACGCTTTTGTATGTCTTCGGAGAAGTAGTGCGTGACGCGAGGCATAGCGGAACGGTGGAGCATGTGATCGCATCATCTGTTCGTAAGCGGCCGACGCATGCGATGGTTACGTGCGCGGCGTCGGCGGCGCGTCGCCGCCGTGTCGTGCCCGGCCCGGCGCCGGAGCGCTTCCTCGTTAGCCGCAGGGCGCGGCGCCCATCCATCACGCCCTATCTACTTTATGACAATTATTTATGTTCTCTGCATAGCAAAACTATTTCGCTTACCGTTGAGCTTTATCGATAGCGCAAAAGTAATGTCCTGCCGTCGAGATACTCTATATCTGATACGGTTACGTCTGTTTGTTAAGTGCGCTAGTTGTTTGTGCTAGTTGTTTTAACGCCTAGGTTATTTGCTGCAAATATTCTCTGTAGTGAATGTCGGTTTCGACATAAATTCTGAGCGGAACTGTGGGTGTAACTGCTGCGCGGTTGCCAGCGATCTACGTGTTGCTATTTATTATACGTTCTACTGAAATATATCAATGACCATTTTTACATAGTAAACAATGCCAAAGCTCATTTCAAAATACATACTTTTTTAACTTTTTTGTTCATATAAGTTTCAAGCAGTTGTTACAAATTAAATATGTATTCGATGCAGTTCAGAGTGCCGCAGAGTATAGACCTGCCTTAGAAGATGTATATTAAGTTATTAAAGGGTGCGTGCGTGATAAAATGTGGCCTGCTGAAGTGGAATAGAAATGAGAGGGAGGGAGCGGCCCGGGGCGGCGCGGGAGATTGCTGGAGATGTGCAGCTTCCGCTCGCGGACAAATTACCGAGTGCGCCGCGGCCGAGCTCACGGGCCGACTAATTGAATATCAAACACGAATACACATTCTCTTATAATTACCTATTTCGTTGCTACAAAAACTACCTGCAACATTGTGGAAGATAGTCTACTCATCCTTTGCAACATGTAATAAACGAGAAAACCGTTTTTGATTTGTTTGCGGTTACACCAGTGGCCGCTAAATCTCGATTAAATCGGAGCAATTCCCCCGATCCATCCAGCGTCGGATTAACATCCGAAGTCGCGTCGTAACACTAATCTGCTTAAATGTCGAAAGGAAATGTCAGATTGTAAAGTGCAGGCTCTGGACGAGCGTGATGCGGCTTAAGAGCCGGCCCCCCGCTTAGAGCACGGCTCCGTGTCACGCATCTCTCAATCACCACCCTAGCTGCTCCGTCAGTGCTCATTTGTAATAATAGAAACATAAATAACAAACAATTTTATTGCGTAGGCTCATGTTTTATGGACTCAAGTTAAAACTACTGCTATCATGTAACATAATATTTTTTGTTGTGATGGTTTCACAGATAAAAAATTGATTATTACGTCAATTAAATCTTAAAAAAAACACTAATCCATTGTTTAAGCCGCAAATCATGTAATGATTGCACAATTGGCTCTTAGAGGTAGCTGTGCGTCTGAGTGGACGCACGTCTGTCGGTGGCGCGATGCTATCATGGACGACGCTAAATACGCGCCCGCCGCGCCGATATCGGCTCGGCGATGACGGACTTCGCGTTACGTAACGCCATTTGCGTCCAACTTTGCGGTCACCTAAGTCGAGGAATTAAGGTTAAGACGAGTGAAAGTTGATCTATAAAAACAAATATAATTACTATTCCATCGAAAGGACGCAATATGATTGATAATTCAAAAATACCTTGCTGGATGACTAGCGCTTACGAGTTGTTACGCGGTTTCAGCGGTTACGTGAAGTAACGTATTATCGAATGGTTCGTAATATTTCGAAAGCATAATAGCTATCGTGTGTTACGCGAACCTGAAACCGAACGTGGAAAGTTCACGCTCGGCCGAGCGCGACTCGTAGAGCGGCGCGGCGCTACGACGACGCCGCGGCCGCGTCGGCTGCGCGGCTACGGCGCGGCGCTCGCGGTGCTCGCGACGTCGCTCCCGCCATCCTTCATCCGTGCAACATTCTCTAACAATCTCCGAGTTAACCGTGTCTGAACCATACTCAATTTACCTGATGCAGATATTAAGCATTGCGAGAAATTTTTAGGCGTATCAAAATTACAAGTTGCGCGCACTCTCTTTTGGAGGTTGGATGACCGCGTGGTGTAATATTTTCCATAAAATAAGTCACAGTTACTCACGATGTATTATCGAATTATGTCCTCTACCGAAGAGGTTAATGGCTTTTTTTGATCAGCGAATTATGTGAACTTTTATTAAGTAAGAAAACGAGCCACGAATGT
Source organism: Acleris laterana (assembly GCA_963966035.1). NCBI lineage: Eukaryota > Metazoa > Arthropoda > Insecta > Lepidoptera > Tortricidae > Acleris > Acleris laterana. The sequence continues at coordinate 10,669,757 of OZ014440.1, forward strand.
GATGACATTAAAAGAAACATAAATTACTTTTTGAAATAAGGAAACACGTAAAGGTATTCATGTTAAGCTTGAGAGATAAAGAAATGCCGAAAGGTTTTCACGCCAACTCCATTAGTTAACTTTTATTATGCTTCTCGAGATATTCCGTTTTTATAATCATTATCATCAACTTCGCATATATAAAGTTAAAAAAATAACTTCTGAATAATAAAGTTTAATACCATTGATTGCATATTTATAAACAATTTTATGAAATAGCGTGGTATAATTTTATAATTAAACATATCTAATGCCATACATCTATTCAAAGTGGGTTCCTACCTAATTTATAAAATGCCGTTGCTCATGTTCTCTGGCGTATAATTTCGCAATTTATAATCATTAGCGTGTCTCCGCGCGACGCGGCCGCGCGGGCGCAGGGTGCTAGGGGTGCACTTAATTGAGTCATCTTGACGCGTGATTGATTGCACACCGATCATTGGCAACAACTACCAAAAAAACGAGAACGCAAATTCAATGTCATACATATATTTTACTTTGTACTAGTAGTATTTCTTGTGAAACCGTGTACAAAAATTGCATTACACGCGGCTGCCGCCTGTGAGAAATATTCGGTCTGTCTCCGATGACAGCCCTTCACTTGTCCGCGGCCGAAAGGTGCACAGGACCGCGTGCTCTGAATACGACCGTTATAATCCCTCATCGAGCGTAACCTGCGCGGTGTAAAAGGTATCATTAACGATTGCCTTAAAAAGGCAAACCGGGCCAATCATTAAAATCGAAAAATATTGCAAAGAGAAAAGTTCTTGTAGGTATATAAAACAAAAAGCGACGTGTGTCGTTACGCGAGTTTCCGTTCCTACGAAAGTGAACACAATGATGTCAGTTACCGATAAAAAAACGATTGTAAAAAGTGCTCTGAATGAGTGGGCGCGCATTACTTAGCCGCGCTGTTTAATCGGGCCGCACTAGCCGGTAAACGGAAGTTTAACTCCTACCAGCTATAACCGACTTCAATTATTTTTGTCGTTGATATATCGACGTTCTATTAAAACTAACCCATAGATAACCTTTTTCTACTTGAAAGATTATTTGCTTTAATCTTTTTTGTCTCCAGTGTCTGCAGAGTAAGTTGTGATTAATGAAAGAGTTTAGCATAAGCAATACGCTTACAGTGGGGTTACTTGCACCCCTTCTACTCTTTGGTATATCAACGGCATGAACTGCTCTACTCGTAAGATGATTAATTGCCGTCATGCGCTTTGATTGATTAGTTTTCTTTCAAGTCTTTTTGTCGTTACACATTTTTATAAAAGGAATATTTTTTCTGTTAGCGTCCTTAAGGCAAACGATTTAAAAGTCGATCCGTTATATTAAATTAAAATTCGCGATTTCGTGTAGCGTGCGAACGTTTCGAGAGTGGATGTGAATGTAGTGTTGTTTATTGGGACAGTGCAACGGTGTTTAATTAGGTGCAGATCTGGTTTCCGGCGCGGCGCGGCGCGGCGGCGGCGCGATGTTATCGCGGCGCGCCCCGCGTGCGGCCCGCCTTAATCGCCGTCCCGCCACGCACGCCCGTGCACCCAAACTCTTTACTGAAATTTCTTAAACCTCCTAACAACTTTTCGACACGCGAATTAGATTGCGTGTGAATTTTAAATTGTCAGCCACGGTTTATAACGGATAATTGCCTTTGTTGGTTTAGCGATTATTTTTAAAAGCATGAAAATGTTCTTTGATTTTATTTATCTTCTTAACAGTCCATGGAATTAAAATCACTATAGCAAATTAAGTTACAGTCTAAAAAGTTCGTGTATATTATATATGATGGCGACGTATTTATATTTAGGACTTCGACTGAAAAGTCAAAGTCAATGTTTCGATACAAGACCATGATCTTGTTCAATTAAGAGATAGTTAGATAAAACCAAAGAGACAAGAGCTCGCGGAGCGACAACCGCTTTAAGAATGTAACCTTTTTTCATACCGTAACAAAACAGAATGCTCGTTAAGGAAACACGATGTTTGCCGCATTGAAATTATTTTATCATATACAGCCAGGTTATTGTTTAAGGGGAGCGATATTATCCGCGAGCTCCCGGGGCGGTCATTGTGTTCCTATATGGCGAATGTCAAAAGCGTCGTCTTAATTATCGGCCGCCGCGCCCAATACAATGCGGACTCGATCGCGCCGAGATAAGCCCCGTACCTATCCGAGTCGGTATTTAATGCGATATTCCGCTCGCGGCCGCGCACCGGCCCACTTACTGCCTTAATAATAACTTCAAACGCATGTCGCATTGTATCTCTGATTATTCCGATCTAACTCTATTCAATACAGATAAACGAGTTTGAACATGGAACCTACAAGAAAAACGAAAGAAAACCTCTAACAACTGAATAGCGAATGCATTTCATAAGCGCAGTCATAGCTACTAGCTACGAGTACCATACAATGAGTTCAGCGGACAGCCTCGGCAACCACTTCTAGTGTGGACCTATCATTATCGATTACCAGTAATAGGTACAATTCAAAACAATACTACGCTTGCTCCGATAATCTAAACAAGAACAAGATTGTTTATACTTGATTTTCAGGTTTTTCAAGAAAGCAAAACTAAACTAATGCAATTTCATTGTTTCAAAGCTCTCGTGTTGGACTCTATTAAATGATATCATTTCCTGAGAAGTGTCGGGATAATAATGCAAGGGGATTTCCGATTTCCACGGTAAATACGCGTGGGTTTATCTTTTGTCTATTGAGAATTGATAATTTTCTCATGAGATAATGGACGACTTGAGTCACGCAATTACTTTTCCACTTTTATGTCTCTAACTAAAAAGAGAACAAATTTACAACATGTGGTTTGAGGTATCGAGAAGTGTTAAAATATCTAAAAAGGGTTGGCCTGCAGGTTGGTTTGTGCGTGTGTAATTTAGCGGTTAGTACGCGAAGTACCGGGTGCGGGGACGCGGGGGGAACCTGACACGAGATGCGTGCACACATGCGGCCGCGTTTCCTGCGCGGGAGTCAAGTTGGCCCGTGGAACAATCCCAATTAACAGACTTCGATAAAACCTTTACTGTCCTATCTTTTCCCAGTTGATGTATGACATTACAAGGTCTTAATTGAAAATAAAGACAGGGTCCCTAGTTTAAGGATCAAATTTCATGTTATTTATTTATTTTTGATTCTTAACCAACTTCAGGAGGTGCTTCTGAATTCGTTGAGATATTTTTGTCAATTACCTACCGCATACCGGTAATTTTTTTGTTCAGTATGAGTCTCACAATACGCCGCCCTCGACGAACGATGCTCTCCCCGGCCAGCGCGGCGAGTGACGACGCGGCGCAGGCGCGCGGCGTGGGCCACCCCATAAAACTAAACGCGCTGCACCCAGCTCGTCAATATCGGGCGGACATCGATTACATTTCAGCACGGGAGCAATCATTTTGTACATTTTATTATTGCGAGGCAGAATTATAAATTGAGATATTCACCGAGATCGGTGCGGTCGTGTTTATCGATTGCCTATGCCTCTTAAAGTGCACCGGCGCAGCTTTCTAAGGTCCGCGAGCAAACATCCGGCCGGCCGGGCTTACCGTTAACGCCGATAGCTTCGATTGATTTTAATAATAAAAAGTCTTCGAGCTGCAGCCCAGTCGACCTTAACTATGTAGTCATGTTTATTCATAGGATGTATTTCAAGCGCCTATCTACCAGTCCGCTAGATTCAGCTCGCTTGCATGGCACAAAAAGATTAATTTATGTAATTTATGTAAAATGTTTCGATCACTGTGGGTAAAGTGTGGGTAAAGTGTAAGAATAATGTGATTGTCCGTTGAATAATCATCGAGCAAAATATGTCCCTGCAATTAACTTGTCGTCACAAAGAAAGCAACGAGGCACCTGTCACGTCACATCTTCGGAGAAGGGTCGCTCATAACTTTATATCATCGACGGGTTCAATTAAACGGTAGCGTTCTATACGGTCAGCTGCCGATACATATACACATACATAATGTTATCGCGAGGGCAATATATAAGAGAGGCTTACCTTGACCATTTGGTTTTTGAGGGGTTTGTCAGGGTCGTGTATGTACTCGAGCGTGATGCCGTAGAACTGGCCCTTGTTGATGTAGGTGATGCGGTCGTCCTCGCGCCGCTGCGAGCTGCTGCTCGCCGTCTCCAGGTGGTACTTGAACCCGTACGGCGAGAACCTGCAACAGCCGCGCCGTTAGTACCCTGCCACTGTTTAGATCCACACCGATAGCGACGTAACGACGCCACGAGTAGTAACACTCGCATTTGTACAATAAAATGACGACCTCCCAACCTGGTCCATGCAACATTTAGAAAAAGTGCGATTTCTTCTCTGAGATGCTTATCAACAAATACACGTTCTCGACAATAATTTCCATGAAGTGAGCAATAAAAGTGCGCAAAAAGTGGAAATCTTAATTGCGCCGCCAGTAAAGCTGTCAGCCGCGTCGTTACATAAAGGCGCACAGATCCAGTTCGTAGTGCGCAATGAAAAACGGATTTCTCGTGATTTCCTGAGCTCGGGATCTACGGAAGGAAAACCCCGCTAATCGGTGATTTAGTTTAGACGCGATCGCGTGTCGCGGCTCGTTAGCGGCGACACCGCGAGCGGCGAGGCGCCGCGCCGGCCGCCGGCGCACGCGCCGCGCGTTGTCGCCGCCCGATCTACGCCCACGACACCGAGGTGTCACGCCGAATGACACTAGGAAACGTCATTATCAGCCTACTTTATTACCACTCTTGGCAAACAATGCAACGAGATAAACGCAATAAATAATTATGAAAGATTTAATCCGGCATGTTAGCCCGCCAGTTTGCATCGATTCCGTCCTGAGCTGCGGTTGCACCATTAAAGCTTATTGGAAACAATTTGGTAAACAGGCCCGCTGATGTTTGCGATTTAAGCCGAGCCGCGCAGATAAAGGCCGTGTAATGCAAACGCGGCCCGACAGTGACGGATCGGCCGGCGCGCGCCTATCTGATGCTCTCTAAGTGATTCCGAGCGCAATTTCCATTTGTGACGTTGCTCTCTATTGTCGTTTGTACTATCCTTATCCTTTATTTTATTTTGCGGCGAGTTAAGGGCTAAGAAATTATAGGAAGACCAAAAAATACTATGAAAAGCCATGTAATAATACGAAAATACATATAGGATATACCTATATAAGTATTTTGAAACCATATAGAGGTAAATATGAAAATACATATTCCTCGCAGTTGGAATAACCAGAGAAATATGGTTTTTCGGTACTGCTTTCGTTATCGAGTGTTATAAATAACACATTGTTTTCCAATGAGGTTCATTACAAATTTTAGCGACGCAGCAGCCGAAAAAAGACACTTCCTGCGTGAAGACGAGGACCGTTCATGAATAAATCAATCGACGAGGCGCGGAAATTGATGAGTGCACAAAAAGCTTCAGAACTTTGCGGCAACAAAGTGCTCGCCATAAAAACGCATGCCGCGATAAGCGGCCGGGGCGTCCCGCGGAGGCCGCGCGCTCCCGCCAAATTAGATGCGCATAAATCCGGTGCGGGTTGCGTCGGCGCAGCCGCAGCACCGCGCCGCTCCAGAGGTGCCCGTGCGCCGCGACGGCCAGGCGACATGCGGCGAACAAAACTTTTTACCCCAAATAATGACAATAATTAAACAGACCTAACAACTCTCATAAAACCAACACAACCTCTCAAACGCCGTTATTCGCGAACAACTGATGGCGTTTACCGCGCAAAGATATCGTCTCATCATTCGTTGATGGAAATTGAAGTACCATTGTGTGCGCGAGACGAATGCTTTGACTGATACAATGCCTCGAATGCCTGCGTACCTCGGCTTTTGTTGAGATGATTTTTATATTATTTGTTTTTATTCCAACTACATCAGTATTGTTTAAAGTTACCTGACGAATACTGTGGTGACTTCGGCCCATTATACGGTTTGTGAAATTTACATGGTTTTGTAAATTATTACTGTAAGGATAATTTTTTTAAAGGGAATACCATTGAGATTGTAGAGAAATGGTACAGCTGAGGTATTTATGGAAAGGATGGTAGCCGAGATCACTCTTGGCTTGGCTATTACAGTTGCTAGAAAATTAAAAGATGCTATCTGATAATGCTAGGGTTGCGCACGCGTGATAGCACGTCGTCGACGCGGGCGCAGCAGCGGGCGGCGGATAATGAGAACGCTTAGCTGCGTAATGGCAGCGCCCTGATTGCCGGGTGCACCGCGCACCCGACGCACGCACCGTCACAATGTTGAGGCTCCACAATTATTAACCATTCACCTACCACTTGCCAATCACACATGTACACGGAAATCGAACGGTTTCTTCAACTACCTATTTATATATAAGTAATCCGTTTGAAATGAAAAAAAAGGTGGCAGCATAGCCGTACTCATCTTAATTACTATAAAGATCGATGTATTTACTGTAAACGAACAGAACTTTAATTTCGGTGATAGGTATACGGTAACGTAAAAATAATCTGGTTTAACATGAAAATTTGCACCGCATTATTTTATTTTTAGAATATTACCTCTACTAAATTAGATTCAAGAAGAAAAACTACAGAAAAAAAATGGTGTATGTATGATACGAGTATAAATATTTTTATTGAATTAAGAGCCCCGTTGCGTCGCGTGCACGCCGCTCCCGCCGTTCGCGCAGTATCGCACTTCTTGCTTCGCTAATGAACTCGTGAATTAAAATACGATTTAAACAGCGGAAATGTTATCATTACGATGAACAGTCAGACTTCAAAGTTCACTAATGACATTTTCTGAAATCACCATTAAAATTTATAAGAAGAATAACGGAATCCAAAATTTTAAGATCCCATTCCGTGATACGGGAAAAGAATGTAAATACCATTTCGAGTGATAATCACTTGCGCACACATTAGTTGATTAAGTCACTGGCTTTTAAGAGCTCATTTCTGTGTTGAGCATGAGAGTAAATAAAGTGTCTATTGGAGGCATTAGCCGGCGAGCGAGTCCGGCGAGGTAACCGGCCGGTAAGTAATAGGCCAAACAGTGGAGGGCGTCGGAATAACTCGGCAATACGGCCGAGGGCTGATAATCGACCGGGTACGAGCGGCGTATCGGTATCGAGGTAATTTAAGACGTTTCAAGCGACCGCGTTATTTGGGCCAAATGCAGGCAAGTAATTATTATCCAGATAATAATGCTAATGCACTTATCGTGTCGACGAGCGCTTCCGCCGGAGTCGTCGCCCGCGCGCGACCATTTGTTCGACGGTACCGATTTGTGTGAAATGTGAGCTCATAAATACTTACTCAATTACACTGCGTACTATGAAATAAGTGTAACATGATGAGACAAAAGTTTACTCGTCGTTACGTATTGCTGTCTCGTGTATACAACACACGGCATGTAACCACCTAGTGCACTCGTGAGGATTCCTTTATCAGGGGTGTCCGGGTAGTTTGCACCCGCGGCATGATTATAACATGTTAGTAAACCGATGTTTTATCTTATTTTTCATCACACTTGCTCGGAAAGGGTTTTATAACACGCAGGCGTTTAGGGCAGTTATAGCCGACTTAGCTCCCGCGGGAGTTATAGATTTTCATAACTCCCTAGGGAGTTATGAGTTTAGTTTTAAAATACAGAAACCACTTGTACATCATTTCAGACCAAGGAGGTGTAAAATCAGCCAAGGTTTATTTCCTATATTCAAAACTTGGCTACAAACCAATTTTACTGTTTAATTAAACTTATACGGCACATTTGTCTGCATTATAATATTTCTATTTTACCATTATTTCAGAGACATTCGCAATTATTTTATTAAATTTCATTTTGAAAATTTGTACAATCTGGCAGAATGGCGTGTATTTGTCAAGTTTAAAAAAAAGCAATTCTAAGCATTATCTGTGGAAGACTAAAAAAAAGTTGTCAAACTATTTTAGCTTAGCGATTAGCGAATCGAGTTCGTTTAATTTTGTTTGATTGTTGTTTCCGAAGCGTATTTTGTTTAAAGGTACGAAAAAAACAAACTAAATATGACTTCCTCATCGGAAGAATCTGTAGTGACATCAACACCACCTGATTTGTTAAATGCGGCTCAACTACTCAACAATGATTTGCTGCCAGCGAAATCTAAAGAAAGGTTTTTTTTCTATTTGTTTTTTATTTCCTCGCTAATGTGATGAAAATCATTGTGTGTATCATGGGCAGTAAGGAGATTGCAAACTCGAGTCATTAAAAGCCCTCCGCCTTCGGCGTCGGGCTTCTAATAGTCTCTCGTTAGCAATCCTCTTCTTACCGCCCTTGATGCACAATGTACTATTATAGTATCCTAAAAATCTTAATAAGGCAATTTAAGATCAACAGTAATGAAGGTAAATACTTACATTTCCTAGTCCGCTATCCAAGATATCGATTGCGTGAAAACAAATTTATATCCATTATTCAACAGCTACTGCATATGGTGCGTGTAAAATGCTCATTAATAGGTTCCTATTTGGTAAAACTACGGTAGGTGGTAATTGTTACATCTATCGCTATGATACTGACAGAAAGCGGAAAATTTTAAAGTGAACCTGATATTTTTCAATGCTTAAAGCTGCCCCCATATTACATGACATACCAACCAAAACCATAATTAAATATAAAATAGATAAAAAAAAACAGCGCACAGGCCACTTGATGGTAAGTCTGAGACCTATAGACGGATATATATTGTCTGCCATAAGCATTTTTTTGTTATAATGCGTTCTAGGTCATACCTTATTATGGCAAGCCATAACGTATTTTTTAAGAAACTGCTAGTTTCAGGATTGCTATAAATCAAACCTAACCTAACCTAGCCTTATCTACACGATATTAGAGAAATTCTGAAAATTTTACGGTTCCAGTGATTATGTAAACAAGATTATGAAAAGAAGACATTACCAAACAAATGGAAAACAGTGCCTTATAGACATTTTCCATTACAAGACTGTTAATTTATTGCCAACCCTGAGGAATATGATGGGTGTCATGTCACGAAGTAATTTCATCGACTATCTTAACGCCACGCAAACAACGGTACAAGCACTGCTGCCCAGCGGAGGGTTAATTGTAAAATGGAATCGATCACGACGGGCCCTGCACAAGCACCTATCACCCGCAAATGTTAAACAAGAAACTATATTTTTCTTTAATTAAAGGGCATGTATTTTTTTTAGATTATGGGTTAAAGCCAAAAGTATGGAAACCCAACACAGCCACTTAAAAGAGTGTTAATCTGAGATCAGTTGGACAAGAAACGAACTCTGTTATAGCGTTACTTAGCCTTTTACGACTAATTTAATTACAACTTGATAAAATGCAAACCAAATAGGTACAGCGACTCATTCACTGCAATGCGCTGCTGGCATCTCGCGCATTCTTGCATACAATATACATAAATATTGAAAGCTAGAGTCATATTTTTGATATTATCTGTAAGTTATTTTGTTATTTGTTCAAGATTAAAGCATAACGATAGCTTTAATCTTAGTTTACAACGAGAACTTGATTGAACGACGATGTTAATGTTTCTATGGTTATCATAATGCGATAAATTCTCAGGTGTCTCTAAAACATTATTCACCTGACTAATAGCTAGAAAATTAAGAAAATGTCATCACCCTGGACAAGTTCAATTTAAGCATTGGGACAGGCTTAAGAAGAGGTTAAGAGAGATAAAGAACATTCCATGTAAAACTAAGTGAGCCTAATCTCGAACCTCCAACATACAAACGTAATTAGCAAGCAACAATGAAAATACCAATTTACACGTACCCTTTTACTGACACGGTCGACGATCACGAAACGATATTTAGCACCTCTTAGAAAAACTATCCCGCCGCGATGGGTCATTGTAAGTGAGAATATACACACATGCGCAGCCACAAACAGTTAGCTGGGTAAATATTTTTGAGAACGTCTCTCTTTTCTATGCCCGGAACTGTTACAGTCGACTAAGTGCATATAATCTGCAGGGATTCGTTTTAGGAATGCAAGCGCTACGTCGCGTCAGTGCAGATTATATTTCGTCAACTAATACTAGGGACGAAGTGATGCTATAAAGCTTCAGCTGATGCTTGCTGCTGCTGTTGCGGACGCTTGCTGACGTCAGTAGCAAATTTGACAATAATAACTTATATTTTCGTTCAAGTTGTTCAGATTTTTTGTAATTTCATTACTAAATCTAAGTCATCTAACGATCTATATGTATGTTGATTTTATGTAACCTCTAAATTGTAATTTTCCAAACTAATAATTTCATCATCAACAACAACCTTGTAGATAAGCGTGACCAAAACCCATCCGCATGCAGTGTTCAGTGGTAGACCACAGGTTTATATGTTTTAAGCCCACAAAGCCGCGCCACACTATCTTATTTACAAACAGCAATCGTCAAATTTAATAGTTTTCACTACATTTAAAAGAGTACCTGGAAGACCGAGCGTCGCTCGGGGTGAAAACGAATTTTCCCGAAGATGACAACTTGACAGTTATTTTTGTCGCCGCCGTTAACCCCTATATTGCAAATTTAATCGAAACCCTTATAGCTATTTTTGAGAACGCGATTGCAAATATATACACAAATATTGCTTGTTTAATTAGTATAGGATATACATAACATTTGAGTGCGGTAATGTCCGTCGAGACTTTTTTACTACTTCGGATTTTGATGAAAACGGTCTCCGGCGAGTTTACGAGGCGTTGCGTGAGCCCGGATACGTGTTCCTAGAAGGGTCCGCGCCGCGCCGGCCGGGCCGGCCGCGCGCGAGGTGCGAAGTGCTCGGTCAACATCCACCGCTGCCTCCTCGCGCGCCAGCCACTTACCCACAAACGATTTAATCAAACTGTTTTATGCCACTATTTACTCTATCTCTTTACAGCAATTTACCAAATTGTTCCGTTTTGGTACGAGCTAATTAAGGACCCCAAATTGAAACGTTTACTATTCTAAGGCAACAAGTACATGGAAGTTTTCAAGTTCGAATAGATTAGGTTTAATTTCTGTCTTCCGGCCAGTGTTTAATATATACGAGAAGCGGACCTGATTATTTTACGACCACGAATCAAATTAAAATGTATTCCGACATTGGAATTAGGTACACAATTATGTTGATTTACGTTGATCGTAATGTATCGCAAACGTGACCGTAAGGTGACGCGATATTGATTATGATGTGTCACCGCCGACCCTCCGCCGTCCAGGCTTGAGGAAAACTACACAGAATAATGTACCTTGGGTGTTTACCGCCAATAAAGTTTTATTTAGAAACTTGAGTACCGAAATGATAATGTGTCGCGACTGAAAATCGCGGAGTCGATAGCACAGGGATCTTATCAGGCGTTTATGGTCCATTTGCATCTGATCAGTTTAATGAGACCGCGAGCAGAGTAAAATAAATACGAACAAAACCTATGCACCTTTTCAAGGGTAAGAGTGAGACAACATACTTTAATTATAAACTCAAAGCATCTAACACGTTTTGTTAACATTCCCGTTCATATATTTTCTGATAGTAGATCTATCTAAGTCTGAACTAAGGATGAAAATGCGTGTATTAAGTTGCCCAAATAAACTTAGATAATAATTTAGACGGTTTTAGACTAGATTACTTGAATTTGGAATGGTATTATACAACAAGGAGCTTGTAAAAATGGTGAAAGAAGAACATTAATAAAATGACAAGGATATCCTTCAGGATTAAATCACAAATACCAAATATCAAGAAAACCTATTCCTATCATAAATACTAAGCACCAGCAGGCGGCGGCGGCGCCCGCGCTCTCGGGGACGGGCATACTCTCAATTCACACCTGAGTTTTCGGAATTTACGATGGAATTTGATTCCACGACAATCGCTGTAGTTTAATGTGGTAAAGCCCGCGAGCCCACTATCCCGGGACTTGTGTAGTCAAATGCGATAACTGAAAACTATTAACAATACAAGAATAACAACATAGTTTATGCTGAAAGAGATAACTATTTTTATATTTTGGATTTTACCACTTGGTAAATCCCGATAAATTAATCGTGTGACCGTCAATAATTGCGCTATTGGGTTTCCCCAATAAACCTACATGGGCGATTTTGCAATTGTTAGTTTTAAACCGATGTAAAATAAACATTATGCAATTATTCATGATTACTGTTTTTTATCGATAATTGTGCGTCCTGGAATAAAGAAGATAACAATAAATATACAGGCTGATTAAAAAATACTTACAATTTGGCGATCTGTATTTTGTCAGCATCGTTTTGTCGGCCAAAGTCGTGCCAGGGGCGCGTGCGCGGCGGCACGGGCGAGTGGTGCGACGGCGTGCCGCGGCCGTCCTCCGGCTGCTGGCAGATCACCGTGTAGTCGAACGACTGCCACAAACAAATACACGGTCACATACACATACTGTAACAGGAACATCCTGTAGACGAACAACTACCGAAAACACGCAAACACACGGTCACACAACAAGCTGCATTGCCGCGACACCAGCACCGCGCCGTATCTGGCCATCACCAAAATTGCATTCACGGGGGCTGGTTGGTCATACTCATATCAATGGCTGCTTTCATCGCAGGACAAAATGTGGATAAAACAACCTTCACTTTTTGACACGTATATAAGTACGAAAGTGACAGATGTTTTATCCACATTTTGTCACGCGATAAACGCAACCATACTAGGCCTGCTATTTTATGAATAACATGACAAAAAAATACGGAACAAAATCACGCCAGCCGCCATGCGCTGCCTTTTGATGAAGATGGTTTCCGATCAAACAACGCGGAAATACCGGATAAATTAACGGAGGCTGTGTTGTGGCAAATTATACAAAGCAGTATAAAGTTATTTATGTTTTCCCTCCCTATTTAAAATAAGAGGCCTTGTGCAGACACTGAATATTACAACTGTTCTCAATTTCAGCCCGATAAACCTAAAAAGCGTACAGACTAAAACATCCAATGCGTTTCTTATCACAAATTGACTTAGACTTTCATGTGACGGGATGGGAAATTTTAAGTTTCCATTGTGATTGGCTCTGCATTTACTGAATTGTAAGTTCATGAAAGATTTCACAACATAAAAATACTACACTTAAAAAAGTGGTTACGTAAAAGCTGTAAGTGATCTTCTAACGGCATGAGGATCAAAAGGCACGAAAGAGGCATTTACGAGTATCATAATGCCTCAAAGACCACCGCGGGAGGCATATAATGTTATCAGTCCCAACAACTCAATTATCAGGACAATCTCGAACTGGAATCTGGGAGACAGCGCAGTATTTAAAGGGTAAGGTATATTAGCAGTCAAAAAGCGCGGTCGAGAAATTGACACCAAACTGTGATATTTTTCAAACTGATTCCAGAAACAGTTAAAATATTGCAATAACGTATTTTTCCTAGAGACAAAAGGAATTTAGAAATAATTGATTAATTTCAAACTAAAGATTAACACGAAACATTCTAAAAAAAAGTTGTACGTTGATACCTTTAGTCCAAACGATGTCTACAAACATCCAAAATGTCAAGGGATAATATCCTTAGATTATGTTCATATTGAAAAATGTATCTCAACAAAATACAGTAGGTACCCTTAGCTTCTTAATAGTGTGTGCTGTCACATTTACATTTGCCCATTTGGCATCGCCGATCGTTAAGGAACTGGTAGCACTGTACTTTGTAAAATATCATAGTGTTTTTTTTATCCGTCAACACTATTATGATGTGTTTTTCGGGTTTTACCACTTTTGGTACTATCAAGGTATTTGCAAGTGACTTCAAGCAGCACTAAGTGTTAAAACATGAGTAGGAATGTAAAAAAACACTTCAAACAAATGCTTATGTAAGAGTAAAATTGTCGGAATGATATCCAATAATAGCACCAAAATATCTTTAAAACTAAAGCGTGTTACTCTGCGGTGTGTATTTTGAAACAACTTTTTGATATTGTTATATTTATATATTAATATGTTTTATCAACTTTTATGATATCGTTTGCTACACGTGTTTCTAGTATCAATTTATCGGTGCAGGTTTTAAATCAATGTGATGTTTGATAATTCTAATATTATTGCACTAAACGCTAGAGCGTACTTATAACTTCTGAGCACGTTCCAGCAATTAACTTTAAGGCATTCGGTCTAAAGGTCCATTTTTAGAGGTGGCATGTTTTCGGTGTCAGAATTTCCTATCAACAACCTAAGTTTAGAACGGAATTTGTGGAGTGCCCGTTGAACTCTAATGTGTGCCTAATTTTTCCGTAGCGGCACTGTATGTGACGTGCTACGAATGCGCTACGATCCGATCCAGGATACATTTACTTCAGGACAGGAATTTCATAATCGTCAAAATTAGCACTATCGTGAGTAATGTTCTGCCTTAAATAATCGCTTAAAAACCGGTATTAATTAATAATAGATAAAGCAAATGTTTGCCTAATGAATTATTTAAATAATGAGTTAATGACGCTAAATAGAATCGAATAGTAATCGGATTGTCTCATCGCTACAGTTAAGCAAACTGGCGGAATTTATTAAAAAGGTGAATAGGCTCACCTCGAACATTCCCCTCACGGCGCCGGAGGAGCTGCGCGCTAGAAATTAGCGATATTAGCATGTGTAGTTCTTATTTATCTTATTAGATAATCATCATTTAAACATTGATTTGCGGTGAATTGACTGTGCAGTCAAACATTAAATATTTTTGTTTAAAGCATCCTTATAGAAAACCATTGTCATATTTTGTTTTGATATTATCTTGTCGATGGACACGTGTCAATACGGAAACAATGTGCAAAAGCGTCAGTTTCCCACAATTAACAACAAGTAAGATTTCACGAAACTGGTGTTTTGGTTGAAAACTTACTACACTAATGTTCTATTTCGAAACCTTCCGTGAATAAAGTCCAATTGGCATCTAATTTATGATAATGGTTTCTCATTAAAATTTCGCAGTAAGTGTGTCATCGGCACGTTCACAATTATTTCCTCTATTTCATCTTTTGATTCCTCAACACGGACTCCCAAAAAACTTGTCGCAGTAGTTTTATTTCTCAAAGGAATATTTAGCACATTTACGTTTCGCATTTTATTCGTTTAGTCAAATAATCATTTGGCATCATTTTACGTAACGTAAGTTTTATTAGGACATACGTTTATTAAGCAATCGGTTTTGTTTGTCTTCTGATATATTCCAAAAATTACACTTTTCAGACTCAATTTACAGCAGGTCTCGTTAGGTTAATTCAGTTTAAAATTGGGTAAGTAAAGCCTGTACCGAAAAGTTTTTTTACATACTATATTTATGATATTAATGAAACTATAATGAACAGCAAAGATATTTTATTTTAGTTATATTATGAAAAGTGTCTATTTACAAAAAATATACAAATTTTATATTTTAAGAGTTTTGCGGCTGAACAAACGGATTTTTCTCCTCAAGCCTGCCATTAAGTTTTGCACAGTGGTTTCGGTGACTTTGTTGGCATGTTTTTTCCATTTTTTTTTAAAATCTGCCTCTGATGTTGCTGGTGAACCGTTCTTACGCAATTCTGCTTTGACTAATGCCCAATACCGCTCGATGGGTCGTAGCTGGGGGCAGTTCGGGGGGTTCATATCTTTGGACACACATTGCACGTTATTTGAAGCCAGACACTCTTGTGTGGCACGGGCATAATGTGCAGTAGCCAGATCGGGCCAAAACAGCACATTCCCTTCATGCTGCCTTATAAATGGTAAAATAAAACCTTTTATACATTTCTGGACATAAATATCTGCATTTATGGTACCTTTCACGATAAATGACCCAGTGCGTTTTCCGCAGGAACATATTGCTTGCCATATCAAATATTTTTCTCCAAACTTCTCCATAAAAATATATTTATTTTGATCGTTTATATTAGCCCTTGATTCGGTTGTAAAGAATTGATCACCTGGCAAAGTCGAAAAATCTTTTTTTACATACGTCTCATCGTCCATGAGAACGCATGCTCCGTTCATACTGCAAAGCAGCTTGTACAATTTTCTTGACCTTGTAACGGAACTATTGAATTGTTTTATCGACTGTTTTGGGGCTTTTACTTTTTTATAGGACTTTAAATTTTGACGTACTTTCGCTCTCTGGACCATAGATGTACTAGTTTTCAATTTTTTTGCCACGTCCCGCACCGATAAACTACAATTTTTCTTATAAGCAGTCACTATTTTCTTTTCTAAAGCTTTACTTGATGGACCTGTCGGGCGTCCACTTCGAGCTTTGTCTTGAATTCTGTATTCATTCAAGTATCGCTTAACTATATTTCGCACCGTTGCACGACTTACTTTCACCATTTTCCCGACCGCCGCAAAAGTTGAATCAGGATTTTCCAGATACGTTCGCAAAACATTTTCTCTCAGAGTTATTTTATCGTCTTGCATTTTTGATTAAAACAATACCCAGCCTAAATTAACAATGTGAATTGATACATCAAAATGACACTTACTGAAAATTATAATCAGAAAAAAAAAACATTTACCAGACAGTATTTTACTAATATGCAAACTTTGTAAAAAAACTTTTCGGTACGGGCCTTAGGTTTATGTTAAGTTAGAGTTCATCAGGCCAGAAGGGCCAATCTACGCAGAATTGAAGCCCGTGTCTACTTTCAGTAAAAACAAATACCGAGTAATTAGAGTTGTTAGTTTAGGGACGATTCAAATCATTTGCCTTATTTTATTTTGCGTAAAACATGTTAAATGCCAACTGAAACATTGACTACATGAAATTTATTATAATTATTATAACATGACCAAGTAATGCTAAGTGTTAAATTGCAATAAGTTGTTTTGACTTATGATTTTTTGCCAAATGATAATTTGAGTAATATTGTTTGGAATTCACATTTGGGAAAAGTTTTGTTGGCCATCCATTAGTAATCCGTTACACGGCCACATGGTGTATAAGTCGTCCAACAAAATTAGTGATACATAATGTATGAGCGTGTTATAAAACATGATTTAAAAACTAGCTACATGTGTCACAGCTAAATGCTTTGACATTTCCATTTGTCTATTAATTAATCATCACGCGGATTTGTATGTATATATTTCGAATTCATATCAATTAAAAACTGACTAGAAGAATAGTTCGTTCGTATTTTAACCCCAGTAAAGACAAACACATTATGTTTTCTTGTCACTCATATGACATAAGATAAAGACACCATGAAATTTGCCTATATTATAACATATGATTAGGAACCGATCAATTCGCTTGCACCGCGTGCAGCGTGCAGCGTGCAGCGTGCAGCGAGCGGAGCCGCGCGAACAATAACCTGATAATGAACGAGCCGGGAGGTGTCGCGCCCGACAGCGGCTCGCGGACATATTTTATACTTTATTATCGCTCCCATTTATTTGATTAGCTGATATTTCGCTCAACCATTAATGTCAAGCAAAAGTTATTTGGTGTCAGTTTGAGTTGCAACTGTCAGCTTTACAAAAGGCAAATTAATGCATTAAATGTACGCCGGCGAGCCGCGCCCGCCGTCTTTCGCCGGCTCCCGGGCGGTGTTGCCGTTAGCGCAGTTCTAGCGAACATTGTACAGTGCGGTGTCTGTGCCGCCATGACTGCGCCGAAGGTTGCGGCCGCCATTGTCTCATTCAAACTGCAATTACTCTGAGTACCTTGTACCTAAGTGCTTAAAATATACTACTTTGCTAACAGTCCGACACAACTGTGTTATGTTTGCGATACAAACGTGCCTACTTAAACTCTTATTGGAATTCAAACAGATTCTAATTGTGAATTTGAAACGATAATATTAATAAAGAGTTATTCAAACGCAATGTTTACTGAACGATAGGTACATGTAGAATAAACGTATTTTGACATACAGTCATCAATATAAAGAGGTTATTTCGATAATCAAATTAGAGCAGCGCGGGAGCGCTCCAGCGTCCTGAACCATGAGCAGAATATTCATTAGGCCGCGCGCATTCTGCGAAACGTAATGAGCTGTGGAACTATCGCCTGTGGATCCAAAATGATTCAACGTTAGCCTTAAGCGAACTACGAGTTTTAAACATTTTACTAGAGATATCACTTGAATATTATTATGGGGGTGTAAATAAAATAATCCTACACTAGATGACATTAGTTTTTGTGTGGTGTGTGGTATGGTGTGATGTGTGGTGTTTGCACAAGCCCGCCCGCGCCCACCGACCTGCTGCACGGCGGGGTGGTCGCGCGGCGTGACGGCGTCGGCGCCGATGCCGCTGTCCGGCGAGGGCAGGTCCACGGTGAGCCCGGCGGCCGCGATCACGCTCTTCCCATAGCGCGGGGCCGCATAGCGCTCGCCGAACGCGCCGGCGCCATCCTCATAAGCCGGCGCCGCGCGCTGTTGGTATCCATCCCCCGCGAAGTATTCCCGGTAGTAGGGCTCTGTGGAGAAGCCGGCCGGCTGCCGCGAGTACTGCTCGCCGTAAGGCGTCGGGCTCGGCGTGCCGGGCGGCGCGAACATCTGCGCCGCGTACATGGCGGCGTCCGGCAGCAGCGAGCCGGCCGAGGAGGCGCGCGACGGCGCCGGCGACGGCGACGCCGCCTCGTCGCCCAGCGCCACCTGAGGACACACGCGCCGGTTACACGCGCTCTCCCACAGCTGTCCGCTGCGCAACGTCGACGCGTACATGCCACAGCTTCACGGACACTTAGGTTTGTGTTCAGCACGTTCACATGAGTGGCACAATTTAGAATTAAGTTAAAGGTAAAGCGGGCGCGGGCGGGCGCGGCTAGTGAACGCGGGCGCGGCGCACGCGGCGCGCGATAGAGACATGAGTGACCGAGTGTGTGTGCGTGCGCGCGCGGCGGCGGCGAGCGGTGGTGTGACGCACCTTGTGTCGCTTGGGCGCGTGCGCCGGCTCGGGCTCGCCGGGCTTGCGGCTGAGGTCCTCGGGCTCGCGCTTCACCAGCCCCGCGTGCAGCAGCCCCGGCAGCGCGCCCAGCTCCGCCCCGTGCGCGCCATTGGCCGCCTTCAGGCCCGCGCCGGCCCTGCGGAGGGGAGGGAGCGGTGATTGGCGCTCGCGCAACTTCTACTGCGCCCGCGCACTTGATAACTGCTCTATTCGCGCTATCATTACACTGCAAGTGCGCTAACTGTCATATTGATCATTTGCATTCCTTCATTTATAAATATTAATCTCTGAATCTGTATACGTAAAAGATATTTCGAGAACTTATTTTAAATAAAGTACTTATACGGAAATTAGATTTTATACTACAAAATTAAATTAATCTCATTTCTTTACCAAAAATAAGTTAATTGTCGTTTTGTTTGCCAAGGGGTTTCTATTTTACTTTCGAGATTAAACATTAGAAATTGGGGCTCCAACAACATCTGATCAAGTGCGCGTCGAAGTTACACGTGGGTACCTGTTACAATTCATACAAACAAATGATAAAGATAAATTATAAAATTAAAATAATTCTGATTCATCAGAAACTTAAATAGGTCGAAACAATATTTTTTAATGTCAAACCTGTATATGTATGTTATGTATGTATACATATACCAGGTTATTTATATATAACCTGATACCAACAAACATGCTAAGCTAAGCCAACCATACCAACCATCTATCTCCCTCTTGTTTATACTGCTGTTAATTTTATTATTTATAGGTCTATGGCATTTGGCTTTGTACATACAATACATGATAATCGACGGTCACATGATAATTGCTGTCAAAAAAAATAGAATGGACTATACAGATCGTATTAAACATATTAGCAAATTTATTTTTCAGGGAAAATCTTAAAAAATATCCTGTGATATAATATAATTTATCTACATATTTTAACATTTTTAACATCTTCGGAGTTTAATTCCAAAAACATTGTAATAATGCCCGAGAAGCAAGATAGGCTAAAATATTATATTAAGTCGGAATTTAGCATTTTTTTTGTAAGTCTAGTTTGTTTGATAGTCTTAAAACCGAAATTGGAAATAAACTTGTTTTCGTGTTTGGCCAATCGAAGACCGTTTTATCTAATCCGGTTTAAATTTAGTTCAAAAAAACGATAAACTACTTATACTTTTCATTAATTTTACTCATAATTACAACCGTTTATTAAGGTATTTACGAGGACCCTCTTAACTCTATCTCTTATTTATGTCGGTAAAGTATTAAATTTAAAACTAGGTAAAGTCAAGTACAATGATTTGTATACATTATTCCACCTTATTTCGTTGCAATAAAGTGCAAAATTATGTATCTTTGTCCTAGACTGAACCCATTACTGAAACAAACGGCGCTGTCAAGTTTGTTAAACATCCAGATGGTTTATTATACCATAGCTTTGTAGTTCAGTTTACGCTGATAGAAAAGCACAGAGCTATATAACTGCTATAGCTCTGTCGCTTACTGTAAAATAAACTGCATAGTCAGATCATAATAACCTCTCAGTCTAAGATAAACCTGCGTTGCTATTGCCTAACGCACTCGCAATCTCAATTGGCTTCAAAGCGGAACAATTGGTTTCACTTTGTACGCAGACAAGCCTTCGATTTTCAAAATTAAAACAATTGCGATTGCGAGTGCGTTAAGCAATAGCCCCTCGGGATGATGCGATAAACTGGGTTGTTCCAAATTTGAAATAAAACATTTAAACAAGACTATAAAAAAAATGTAAAGCTGAAAACAAAAGAATAGAGTTTTGTTATTAGTATATATCAGTTAATAAAGAACATTCAGCCTCATCGTTTATCACTTGAGTTAAGGCTGAAAGGGAGTACAAGTTTCATTTAAAACACGTACTGACGAAGTTTTTAAATGACGAATGACGGTGGTGCAATATTATTTAGTGTTATAGGGTACCTGCACTAAGCACCCACCCCAAACACAATCAGAACTACGTGCTGTCTATTTGGTGGCCCCTGCACCCTCTATTGCCGCCACCGAAACCATTAAGGTACCTGTCCGCAGATTTTAGGTTTGAAAAAGCTGATTTACTAAAGGTGCACTTACAGGACCCATTCATTGCACAAGTTATTGCCCATGAACAGTACGGATGTCTCATTCTATTACACCAAATTAGATTAAAACAGCTAATGATGGCGGACAATTATTGCTCAAAAAATTACCCACGTACGAGTAAGTGCAACTTACGTACAGTCACGAGATTAAATTTGGTACCCACCTAAGGTCCAAAATCAATCTGATATTGTACATGAATAAGGTTGAGTTTCCTAAAAGTTACAAATGACTTGACATCACTAATGACATTGACGACTTCAAGCATATTTTTCTTGAAATGGGTCCCAAATTAACGCTCGTGACCGTACTTAACAACTATGTCTTGGCACGACAAAAGTTTCATAGTAAGTTTCGACTACATTTTTTAAAAAGTACCTTAAAATAATTTCGGTGTCGATCGTTTGATTAAGTTCTTTAAAGTGAAATCGATCATGACATGGCACGCTATTTAAATCTATTTCTTTGAGCCTGAATTATCAGACTTAAATATCAACTTCTTTCTAAAGTTATAATTAAATGTGCCCATAATATTCGTCGCTATTTCATATATGACCATTTAAAAACGACTATATTTAGTCAAAACATATCAGCGTCCCTCTAAACTACTTAGAGCGTTCTGTCTTGTAAGTATTTTCTGCATTTAGGTATGTGTGTAACGATATTTTAATGCATTAATTACTTAAAAGGATGCATATCTTCGCAAGTGCATATTCAGAATATTACTTGCGTCCCACTTTATATTATGAGTAGCTATGACATTCTAAGCTTGGATCGCGGTTTCGTGGAATAGAGTAAATGCAGTATTATAGAAGAACTTCTAAAAAACGTGCTAATTTGTTTTCTTTCGGTTCAGTGTTAATAAGGTGTATTGTGTTGCATGCGAAATAGTGACGTACAGGCATCGAGTTTGATTTGTCGGCGGGCGGCGAGGCGCGCGAGCCCGCTCCGGCGCGGGCGCGGCGTCCGTCGGCGCTGCGATGTCAGTGTGCGCCGATTTATGATAATTGAAGACAAGTCTCATTGGCGCTCAGATGTTTATTTTAGATAAGAGCCTCGCGCGGCACTATTTCATGCGTCCGAATTGGCCGGGACGAGCGGCCTCCCGCGCGCTCGCCGCACCGCCGTGTCCGATTGCAATTCTCGCTTTGCTCATACTTAACGATTTATGAACGCGATTTGTAAGAGAAACACGACGAGTGTGAAATCGCTCTCCCGATAAGATAAACCGCGTGTGTAAAATATTTAGGAAAACATCGACAATGTTGCCGAGAGAGGCGCGAGGCGAATTTGTTTCATGAATTTATCGGTAGTCTCGTGTTATAATTCGAGTAGGGTGTACGCACGATGCATGCAAATGGATTTTGTGTTAATCCGGGCGCGGCTGGAGTGGTTGCGATATCGCTATTCATGCGAGTGGCACAAAGCGTTGTTTGCTTGTTGCTCATTGTTGGCGCCGCGCAAAAACGCTACACAAAGCCTAGCGCGCTCGCGGACAGCTGAGCCGCCGCCGGCGATGCCGCTGCAGCGCTGAGGCGCTCGCGGGGGCTGCCTCTGGCGCGGGCGCCCTGTGTATCCAACATCCTGACATGCCATCTGATTTAGATTTACACATTTACCTACTCGTAGTTTCCATGCACCTAATTTAAATAACTATCACCTTCTTTCGTTATACGTGATACCAATTAGGCTCTCTAACTATGACAACATGTTAACTTTCGTTTCATTTAAGACAAGTACATAAGTTATAATAAATTATGAATCAAGCGGCACTGTCGATAAATTGTAGCGATGATGAGTGCTACGAATAATTTTATGGATAATTGAAGAAAGTGAAAACGATCGTTATATTATTAGTACACACCTACTAATTATCGATTTTTTACAAGTCGATCCTAAGTGTCAAACTCATATAATTAGGATTTAAAAATAATTATTACTGACTTTAAAACAGGTTATTAACTCGTCGCGTTTGTATTTTTTTAATAACGTCTTGCACGGTGCATGTGAAGAAATGTGATTGTATCTACAGATTAATATCAGCTATCCGGAATCGAATAGCAAAGGAAATAATTTATTATAACAATCTTTAATTTACATGCGAGCAAAAGTTCGGGTCACCTAATAAACACAACACATAGGATAGAAGTAAATCCGTTAGACGATCACATTCCCAAACTTTAGATCAGATATCAGTGTCATGTTGCTGTGATTACCATAACAGTGCGAGTAATAAAAGGATCAGAATGAACACCTCCTGCAGCCTGCTGCTACATTTTACATGCAAATATATATTTTCTTATCAAAGCAGATCGGGATACGCCGCTCGGATGCAATTGCCATTATAATTATTTGCAATGTTTACTTAACACCCTTTCACACATGAGGAGAGCGCGACAATGGGCGCCGAGGGTGCGGGCCTGCGGGCCCCGGCGTCTCCGGCAATTCATAGACGCACATCGAAATATCTCCGATGAATCACAAAAGACTTTGACTAACTGTGTCAGTTTAGAACGGCGTGTTTGTGTCATTAAAATTACTCTAAATGCTAATCTCTCTCAGTAATTTGCCTCGATCACGAAAGCGCATCAAAACTTTCTTACACGAAAAAAATAAATATAGGTGATTATGTCAAACAACTACGCAATCGGACTAAACAATATAACAACCGATTGAAATACATTCACCCTGTAATAGGCAATGCAGCCGATGTCGAGAAGTGTTCCAAAGCTTAATGACGAGGACGTCGCGGGATAATGAAGTAAGTGAACACTCGGTATCGGCAGCGGCGGTATCTCGCGCCGCGACAGCCGCGCTGACGAGCGATTGGGATCGCGGAGCGCCGCGCCGCCGCCGAGGCGCTGCAACGGATGCTCGCATCGTAATACCATTCTATTTGAATATATCATTCCACTAAATGTAGGTTTATTGCTACTTTTCTCACGGAACTAATACATTATCAAACGTTTAATTGAAAACGATTTCGCCATTTGTCCAAGCCATTAAGAAGAAACGTTCGGTTACACACACCTGTAACTAGGTGATTAATTTCCCGTTATGCTTTTCCCTAATCCTAATTAACCGACAGCGGAAAGGCTCAAATAAAAATAATTCAGTGTGTCGGCCGGCCGGCTCATCTGCCCGGTAATAATTCGCAAGTATTTATATGTAACGACAATTTATTCAAATTATTCAGCTGACCGTTTCAATGGGAGTGTTCGCATGATAAAGAATGGTCAAGAATAATGGTCAATCCCCGATTTGATATTTCGCTACGTGATGGCCGGCCGGGCGGGGACACAACGATGAGCTATCTTTTTATGCATTATCTTATAAGGGGTCGGGTGTTTCCAAGGGGATTGAATGGTATTAACTGCTTTGCCATTAACAATACAGTTGGATCGTGAAGAGAGAACCGGTTCTAGGCCTAAATGGGTCACACGGTTCCAGCTCCTGAGTTTTTGCCGCGGCCTTACCGAGCACCGCGCACTGTCAACGGATCCTTGCTAAACGTTGTGAAATATGTTTTATATTAACGCACCATCAACCAATAATTATCGCTTATAAGATAAAACTACACAACCATTATAGACAATGTTTTCAAATAAATATTTCCTTATCTTGACTTCCATCATAACTGATTCATTAGGCATTTATGGATTTATTGAATCTAATTTATTCTGACTTTTAGGGTTATATCTAAAATGGTAATTTTGTAATTAACGAAGTGTCGCTATGGGATTAATTAACGTGACAACACTCTGACCTGTCACCGCGCGTGTAGGTAGTTCGGTTAGGCATACATATCATTTTACTTAGTTTTACTTTATTGCACAGGTATTAGTTCCATTAGTTTAAATTACACATAATGTATATGTTATGTTGTGTAGTAAAGTACCTGCGGATATTAGAGAAACTGTTTTCCCGTTAGTGGCGAGTGCGAACAGTGACAGGGTCAGAGGGCGAGGCCCTCCCCGGAGGTGCCGGAGGCATCCCGCCGCGCGTTTCTATGCTAATCTTAGCGCTAGCATTCGACAGCGGCCAACTTATATTAATGGTTATAGCTGCCCGTTTCCACTTAATAGCCATAATATCCGTAGTCCTGGCGCTGGGCCGGTGCGCCCGCGCAATACGCATTGCGTTTACGAAACATGCTCAGTATGCTCACGCCCACGGCTGGGCTCGGGGGAAACTATAAAGATGGAACTAGTCCGTGTCTGCGTATATTGAGCATTCAATTCAAATAATACGAGCGATTTAGACAACAAACACGGCGACCGAACCTGACGATGAACCTGGCGCTGGCTAGAGCCGGATTTGCATACAAACGCATAAAGAGACACAGCGAGCGGGGAGCGGGCGCGGCGCGCGGGCGCGGGCGAGCGTTCGTTATAATTTTGAATGTATGAATGAGCAATGGGTGCGCGTTGCGCGTGGGCCGCGAGCGCCGCGACAGCGAGACGAGTCCTGGGCGTCCTTGTCAATGTGAGCCGCTTCCAGCCCAGCCACATCCGTCTATTGTCAGCGTGTGTATTTATGCACTCCCGTAACGCGCCGTCGAGCCGCCGGAGCTGGCCGGCGCTGCGCATTCCTCCGCAGCAGCGGCCGCGTCGTGTGAGGTGTCATGTAGGAGGCTTACACCATTTTTCTATCTTAATGCTATATAGTACGTTTAAATGAATATTTACATCTGACGAGCATTCTAACGAATATGAATATAAAATTCTTTGTATTCACAATGGTGGTCTTTTCTCAGTCTTGCGCGGTAATCTCACTCGTTCTATTAACATTTTCATAGATCCAAACTTGTTTCTTTTATCACGTACTTCTTCGCTGTTTATGGAATATAATAAACCTTCATAAAAGTAGATATAAACGGTTTGTGGGGTCAAGTTAACATTATGCACTCCTTGTGTTAAAAATGTGACACGGCGTTTGCTCATTTTGGGCCGCTATTCAAAGGATGCTGTTAACAACCTCTTTCAATGAGCGAGCATAATTTGTATCGGGGTCGCATTTCTATGGGAATACTTTGAATGCATCACGGCTGGCATTTTAAGTTTGAATCGCAGTTACTTAAAAAAAGAATAAAATGAATTATAATTAAATTTATTGTTAATTATCAGGTTAAATTGAACATTTTGAAAATCCGTCTTAAGTTTTTCTACAAGATTATTTTATTTTCTTCGTTTGTATTTTATTTAAACCGAGTTCAATTTTCTTAAAATATTTATTTATTTTAACTGAAACTGACGTGAGTAAGAAACATGAATCTTGTGTACCGAAGTAAAAATTAATAGTATGCAAAATATCCCCGAGCCAAGTCGCGGGGCTCGAACACAGGCGCAGGCGCAGTTGCGAACTCTCGATTCGTTAATCCCGCCATAGGTATTCAAATGAGTGCTTGTGATTTATTGAGTGGAACATTAACATTTTTATTATTTGTTATTCTTACACCTTTCGTTGGGGCCGGAAGCCACGCGGCCTCAGTCTCAGCGCGCTCGGCCGTGAGACTCGACGACACAACAACCCCCGAACCCTCCAACTTCAATGAGCACAAAAACTCTTCTGCAAAGTTTGCATATTATCATAGTTTACATATAAATTTTACGCAAATTCATTCCGTATTCACTGCGCCTCGAATTCGTCGATTATATTATAATGATAATGCCTCCGATACACGAACGTCATGATCTACGGCCGTGAGAATCGACGATTGATTTTCCGCGATCGATTCTGATTGAACTTTGATTGTTGTCGATATTTGGGACGGATCCTATTAGCATATAAGATAATTGTTCATGAGCTAGGTAGACGAGTAGACAAGTGAGTCTGCGGGAGTATAATGTAGTGCGGTCCCGTCAGTGTTTGCGACGAGTCGACGACGTGTTAAGGTAAACAAGCTCGAGAGGATATGTTTATTGAGGATGAATATTTTAACGAATAGGTAACTGCCAATTATACTAATAATTGTTCTTATACAAGCCCATTCCAATGTGGTTTTTTTTATCACCACACTTTATCACCTACCCATACACAAAGATAATTGATGTTTTAAATCGTCTTTATTGCTTCCTGCCGACTGCCGTTTGCTTCTAACCCTGGGTACGTATCATTATATATAAAGTTCAAAATACATAATGGGTCATAATACATAATGCTCATAATACTTAAATAGTTTTTTTCTGAAACCGTTAACTTTTCTCAAATATCTATCTAAAAATCCTGCAGTAATTTGAGTTTAAAAGTAACATTTAGGTGCATCCAAGACAGCCTAGAGCTAAAACCGTAGACATGAAATTGATTATTAGAAATACGATCCGGCGTGAAACTTATCAACGCGGATCATCCGTAATTTGTGATGCTTTAGAGTTTGTTGTAGCCGCACGTGAGCAATATTATCTTCTGCCTAGATACTTCGTTAACAGTTCGAGTAGCGGTGGTTCTAAGGAATTAAATATGCATTAATGGCCACGACGCGCTTGGCTTGTATTCCACTTCGGTGTGAGTGATATAGAAGCCCGAGTTCTCAAGGTGGCGTTGGCGACCCGTTGAGTCTGCTCAAGATCGCGTTGCGAGAGACCCTGAGCTTTTTATTCAAATCGGTGTGTTCGACAAAGAGGAAGTTGAATTTGCCGTTTAGTAACAATTAATCAATTCTAATGACAGGTTATTGCTTTTTTAAGTAACTCTGTTTTGGCGTTATGTTCGACTCCGAGAATCTTACGTCAATAAGGTTCATATTATACGAAAACACGTCATTAATAGTCGGTATACATAAACAACTGTTGAGAAATCGATTTCATTAGGTTTAATATTATTGATTACATGAAAAAAATATGTTTTGCTTACAATTTATGTTGCGCTTCGCATCACAATAATATATTATATTATTTAGATAGCGTATATAAGTATCAGTTTAGTTACCTTTATAAAACACCCATTATTTGATTTATCTCGTATAAGGTGATTCAACCGGAACAATACTGAAATTAAATTGAAGCATCCTCTACCTATCTAAGAAACGCTTAAAAGCCAAAATGAAGTCAAAATGATAATTTGAAAAACATTGAAAACGAGCATTGATAGGGCATTACGAGGATAAATACTATACCTACCGTCTGTCATTTAGGAAATAAAGTTTTGAATACTTCTGTAAATACGAGGGTGAATTGAAAAGTTTTGAGCCTAACCTGTAAAATAAAGACTTGAGTTTTTATAACAATTTTATTTCTCTACATAGTCTCCAAAACGATCTATACACTTCTGCCATCTGGCTTCTAACTTCATTATTCCTTGTAAAAAAAAAGAATCTTCAAGGTGATCGAAATATTCAGTCACAGCTTCTTGTACCTCAATATCCGTCGAAAATTTCCGTCCTGCCAAGTGTTTTTTTAGGTTCGGGAAAAGATGATAATCAGAGGGGGCCAAGTCCGGCGAATAGGGTGGATGCGGCAACAATTCAAACCCACAGTTATGTATTTGTGCTATAGATTTCGCTGCAGTATGGACAGGTGCATTATCTTGGTGTAACAACACTTTTTTAGATATCATACCAGGTCTTTTCGTTTTAATTTCTTCACGCAGACGTTGTAAGAGGGTGCAATAGTAATCAGCATGTATGGTTTTACCCTTTTCGAGATAATCCACCATGATGACCCCTTTGCAATCCCAAAAAACTGAAGCCATTACCTTCTTCGCTGATAAAATTGCCTTAGCTTTTTTAGGAGGTGGAGACCCTGACCTTTTCCATTGTTTGGACTGCACTTTTGACTCCGGTGTATTGTGGTGGACCCAAGTCTCGTCCATAGTTATGAAACGACCGAGAAAATCTTGTGGGTCGCATTGAAACAGATCCAAACAATCCTGTGACACTGTATGGCGGGTGCGTTTATTTTCAGCTGAAAGTAGTCTAGGTACCCACCTTGCAGAGACCTTAGAAAATCCAAGATCCTTGGTGATTATGTTCTGTACTCGCTCATAGGAAATGGCAATTTTCTCTGCTATCTCTGCAACTTTCAACCGCCTGTCGTTCATAACCATATCTAGTATTTTATTGACATTTTCGTCTGTGGAAGCCGTTATTGGTCTACCACACCTGGGTTCATCTTCAACTGCTTCTCTGCCCCGTTTAAAGTCTGCTACCCATCGTTTTACGGTGGCATATGATGGAGCGGATTCTCCTAAAGTCTGGCACATATCTTCAAAAATTTGCTTCGGCGTTAAACCTTTTTTTTGTAAGTACTTTATGACAGAACGGTGCTCAATTTTATCCATTCTACAGGAAACCGCGAACCTCGTTTAGTAAATCGATTACAAAATTTGCAATTGTGACATAAGAAAAACAAAAGATAGTGCATTATGATAAATAAATATGTAAGTGTTACGTGCCAGTATTATTTTTTCTTTTTAATTTCATTATCAACCTCAGGCTCAAAACTTTTCAATTCACCCTAGTACATATAATGATTCGAGTTCCCTTGTCAATAAAATTACTAAGTAGTATTACTTAGTACTTTTGAATAACGGTTTTTATAATAGTTTAGTTCGTTTTCGATAACGAGAAAATAGCTAATGAATGCCTCCCGCCTCGTGTGAAAAATGTGATATCAGCCGTCAACGTGGCAATTATGATTCCATTTGTGTTTCCTTAATTGAAAAAATAAACTTGGTTACTTGTAACAAGATTGTGAGCTTAACGAGACTTGAATCACTATAGGACTTGCTGTTGTTACTATCGGGTTTGATTGATGCTAAAACAATTTATTTTATTATTATTTTGTAAATTAAAAGAAAACCTCTCCTGCTTTTCTCTCATTTCTTTAAGTGTTTTGGGTCAATTTTATCTGTGT
The DNA here is from genome assembly GCA_963966035.1 of Acleris laterana. Lineage (NCBI taxonomy): Eukaryota > Metazoa > Arthropoda > Insecta > Lepidoptera > Tortricidae > Acleris > Acleris laterana. The sequence continues at coordinate 10,699,670 of OZ014440.1, forward strand.
CGGTACATTGTTATTATTTTATTTGTTATTATCCCAAGTTGAGCTATTCTCACAAAAAAAACCATGTCCGTTAGTAAAACATTGAACATAATTCAAAGAACAAGACGATGTTAGATTTTCGAAGAATAAGAATGTTATTATGAAGTCAGCGTCGTCCGTCGTGTGGTAACTTACGTCCAGACATCAGTGAGCTTCCCGTCCTTGTGCAGGTCCTGCGCCTGCAGCGGCGGCAGCTTGTAGTATTCGGCGACGAGCGCCTGCGGCTGCGCGTCGTCCACGGCCAGCACCGCGCCGCCGAGCGGGTGCTCGCCCGAGTAGTACGCGCGCCACGACTCGCCGCTCACCTCCATCACCTCCTTGCGTCGCCTGCGCAAACAACACACACAAATTATCTATCAGGAATATCAACTGACACGCGCCTAACCATAACGACCTGTGAAAATCATAATGCACAACCGCCTCTGCCGTGTTACGTAATGCAAATCGATTTTCATTCAGTCTATCGAGTCATCGAGTAAACATAGCGTAAAATACCTGTACCCTGGCCTTTAGTTGTACGACGACGGGGCCGACTACAACTTACGAACCAGTTATTAGGCGTGACCATTTTGGTACGGATACTGACCTCTGGTGGTTGGTGGGCACCAGCGGTCGTCCGTGTGACGCTCCGTGTGCTAATTGTTGCGCACACAGAGCGTGAGTCAGCGCAGCGAGTGTCCGGTTCGAGTAAACCAGTAGTGTCGGGTCGGGATGCGGATGAGCGGAGGCGTCAGATGCTGTCTAATTCGGGTGGTTTTTTGCGAGGTCGGTCGGGCGGGCGCGAGTGCCGAGCGCGTCACGCGCCGCGGGTCACCTGCAGCCGCGAACCTGCCGCGGAACAGGTCCGTGCCGCTTGCAGAACCGGAAGGATACGAGGCAAATCCCTGCTCCCTCGCTAACCAGTTTAGGTCGTCTGACGTCACGCCCAGCGGTATCCGACGATGCAGACAAATAAATAAAAAATGTTGGAAGCACGCGTCGGACGGGTTTGACCGGATCGTAGTTCTACCCGATTCCTGTTCCTGGTCTCGTGCTGATATCACGGGATGACGGTGCATTGTTATCTGTCATGTTGCTTTATCTATAACGCTTCATTCATGTTTTAACAATAAATTAAAAACATATTTTACCGAATCTGCCTAGTCTTCTATTACTCGTGTTATTATACCTTACAATCTTACATCCTTTTTTCTGTACGTATGTACGTACATACCTATAGTAAATATAAATAGCGTCTATTGCGAGTATCTAACTGTACAATTCATTCATAAAAAGTGGTTTATGCAAAAACCAGTTTGATTTTTTACAACAGTAGGTACTTATTTACTCGTACGTCTCTACTACAATTGCCAGTTCATAGAGTGCACCTGTAATGTGACTAATGTATCAAGAAATGATATAAACACTTGTAGACGTATATATTCTACAAATGTCTCTCATGTATTGTCGAGTAAGAATAGAATGTGCGAATTCGATCAGAAAACTGGAAAAGCCAGCTTCTGGCATTTAACCAGCCGAGTCGTGAGTCATTTGACGAGTTAACTGGCAGTGGGGCGCGCGGGTGCACCACGTGAATGAGATTCCGGTAGGTGCGCACGTAAAAATCGTGCAACGAATCTAACAGGTTTGCTGGGGTCCTTGCGAGGCCACCGGGACTGGTCTAACCTGCCCTGCGCCGCTCAGCCACGAATTACCGAACGTTTCCTATCGTGCGCGCACACCTTGGATCGATTCAAAATAAACATCCGACACTGTTCGCATCAATTGCTACAATAAAGCAGAGTTCGTATTCAAATAGCTAGGGTAGCGCCGTCGACTGTTTGCATAATCAGTTTGACAAAGCGTTTGTTGACATGCACGTCTATAAATAATTAATTGATAACTCTTTTCTTTTTGGTCGATTGTTTGAGCCATTTAAAGTTTCGCAAGTCGCCGACTCCTTGTCTGTTTGTTTGGCGTGAATGGAGCGATTAGAAAGTATAGCGCACAGCTGTCACGACGACGTGACGTATGCAAGAGCGGAACGGATGGCTCTCGGCGAAGGGTTGAAGGAGACTTGTTCAAACAAAGCATTCGACACGGCCGTTCTTCGCACGACCGTTACTCAGACAACAACATATAGGTATCCTTGATATGTACCTACTACGACACAACGGCTGATGTATGTGTAACGTAAGATGAGCTTTGTTGCATTTCGTTGTCATTACGAAACAGTTTGAACTAATTTGTTTTAGAAACTTAGTAAATCGGCGTAGATAGCTCCATTTAACTTGTGTTGAAATGCATAGTGGTTTAGGTTAGTTAAAAAAATCATGGTTATACTTTAAGGGCCACTTGCACGAAAAGTTTAACCCTGGGTTAAGACACTAAGGCGGACTTGCGCGGACCAGAGTTAGCCCTTAACCCAGAGTTAAGCGTCTACTTTTGTACGTGGTTTGCCGCCTAACCTCGGGTTAAGACGCTAACTCTGGTCCACGCAAGTGGGCGTAACTCGAGTTAAAATGACAGTTTTCGTATGAATCTGACGTCTACTAAGGCCCACTTGCGTGGACCAGAGTTAGCGTCTTAACCCGAGGTTAGGCGGCAATCCACGTACAAAAGTAGGCGCTTAACTCTGGGTTAAGGGCTAACTCTGGTCCGCGCAAGTGGGCGTAACGCGAGTTAGTGCCTTAACCCAGGGTTAAATTCTGCGTGCAAGTGGCCCTAACTGAATAAAGGTAGGTCTGAGTCAACTGGGGCGGCCGCGGCGCGGGATTCCGTTATAGGTACTCCGAGGGAGGTAACTATTGTATGCTTGTTGGACAACTTCTGAATTGTTGATTCGATCTCCATTCAAATTGGTACAAAAGAGCGAGCGAACATGAGCAGGATTGGATCGATCAGGGGGATACCAATTTAAAGGGGAAAATCGTGTGCCCCGAACAGAGACCTCTATAAAGAGTATTTCCCATATCGAATCAATCAATTAATTCATCTACAGCTACAAAGCATAAAAGTGTGTTTGTTTGATAAGTATGATAAATTTAGACTCGTGATTTGTATACAGCGAGTAATATACATACAAGCCTAAACTATAATAATATCAATGGAAGTTCCAGAACAAAGTGAGATGTAAACATAATTAGAAGATATGAGCTGTCCCGTATTGTTTGCAGGCCGGAGGGCAGCAACGGCGGCGGCAGTTTCGAAAGGCGGCTTCGGCCGCGTACGTCCGGTGTCGCGTCCAACTATCGATCATTCGGTTCGTTAATAAATAACACGTCGGCGTCGCTCGCCGCTTATCTCGGCTGCTCGGGCATGTGGAAAAATTCGGTGTCGGTGTCGTAACGGAGCGGCACGCATGTCTCGTAGGGCTGCGTGCGCCCGCCTGCCGTGTTTATCCTCTCCGGTCGTTGCCTCACGCCTTCACTGCCTTCTTATTAATCTCTTAATTGAAACGAATAAAATCGAAGGCGGGATCCTTTGATCTGTTTTGCTCACCAAAGGTTTATAACCCAAGCACTTATGTATATGATAATATAAGACGTCCCGTGATAGCTTTCCATCATAAATTGGAACCATTTTCCCACTGTGCCCACTACCACTTACTTGAAAAACAGTCATCGATAGGACATTATTACGAGGATATATGATGCCTGCATATCTAGTGAATGAACATTTATTTCGCATAATAGGGGAAACTTTCACGTGGATCCGTTTAACCCGCCTCATATGCAATAACCTCACGTCTCTGGGTACATATCCATAAACGTTAGCCGCGCGGCGGAGAGCACTGAATCACGCTTTAGCGGCGAGCGGCTCACCCCGCTCACCCGGGCGGCGCGGCAGGTGCAGCGAGTGCAGGGGAAAGTGCAGGGCGCGGCTCGCATCTACGCATGCTTTATCATTGCTGATAAGAGAAACTAACGTCGATCATTACGTCTTACCTAATACTAAAACTACCTACTAAAATATATATTGACCGTTTATCTACTCTATCTCGCCAAATCATATTATTACGAGGCGATAAAAATATGTTATACGTTAAAATAATAATTCGAAGCGTCGACGTGCTGCGTTAAACACTACCTCTCCGTCTAGAGTAGATAGACGTCAAGCCTTAAAAGGATCGTTTGGGAACATCGATATAAGAACTACTTACTGTTTTGAGCCGTTCAATTACACGTAAATATGCTGGCTTGCTGCATAATGAACGACGAGCGCGCGAACTATTTCTACCCAATTTGTTTTTTTTAAAGGTTTTCTTTATGTTTTAAGTTCCTAATTTATTTTTAACCCAAATATTCAGCTGAAACTATGATATTATTAAGAATCAAGTATAACCTCAAAGCTTTCGATTGAGGCAGTGCGGCATCGATACAGCAAACAATAACATGTAGGTACTATGATCCATACAGTGGGAGTGGAACCATTTGTAATTATGGTATGGCGCAACGGTGAAAAGTGCCATTATTAATGTCTAGCAATAAGGCGATTTCGTATTCCCACATTAAACCTAACGATCCAGGTGGAATGTAGCGTTGCTGCATTTCGTCAATCAAAGAATTCGCTGCCTCGGACTGTGGCAGCGCGGGCGCACGCTGACGCAGTCGCAAAAAGCGCATTCCTCATACCAGTATAAATAAATAAGGGATGAGTACTCGCAGCAGCGGCAGCGCCCGCGCCGCGCGCTAACTAAACGAGGAGCATTTTCGACAAACTTCTTTTTGCACTGTGACGAGGAGCGCATATGCGATGATTCATTTACGGAGTTCTTCGCCGTACAAGTATGGCTAACATTATTACTTCTGTTTTCTTGGCAGCATTATGTACGCTCGACAAGAAATGTTTTCTCGGAAATATGCGCCCACGCAGATTAAAGATGGAAACACAACATGGGCACTAAATAAGTCATGTCTCCTGTCTGCGTAACTAGTAGCGCTCGAGCAATCTGAAAATTTAATGGCGGCAAATAATTACACCTACCTACCTTCGCAGAAGCTTTCAATTATTTGCTTTTTAAATAGGAGACGCTTTACTTCCCAGCCTGTCTATTATTTTGTTCGCACTTGCTTCGTATTAAAATAATACTTGGCCACGATTTATCGCTTTCGTAACTAACCTACCGTTTTTGATGGTAAATGTTTTAACCCTCGTGGCTCATAAAGAAAGGGGTGTTATTGATACTTCATTGTTCGATTAAGCGCTTTTTTATTATCTTTAACGCTTGCTGCTATAAACATTACTTGTATCTCTTATAATATAATTTATGGTAACCCGTAAGATTATAACGGTTTATTTTATATTGTGCTTTTTTTGTCCGATTTACATGACGAACAAAATGAAAAATCATGTTTCTGGTAGACATTGCGCGATTTTATAGACTCGTTAACGATATTTTTCAATTGACGCTTGTCGTAAAATTTGATAGACGGTTGAAAGAATCTCTTTTCATGTACTTTTTTTTAACAAAACCGTTGGCTGACCGTTGAGTGACACGGCTCAGACGACGTCGACACGGACTCATTGAATACGGGCGGCGCGGCACCCAGCGCCGCATGCAGAGCCCGGCATTCTGTCGGTGTGACGGACGGCCGCGGACACCGCGCTCCTGTATTCAAAGCCCGCTTACACACATGAGAGTCATAATTGAATTTTTAACTGCTCTATAAAACTTACACAATAAGATAACTTGAAGCGAATACGAGTACAGTATTTAATTCTGACCATAAGTTTACTTCTGTGTACAATTGCAATTTATGCATTTTTACTGTTTGCACTTTAAGAAAACTATATAAACACCAAATGTATCTTATCATTATTATTGAGGAATGCGGAAATGAAGGCGCCACGTGAAGGTCGTTGTCTGTTTGTCTGCAGCGCGGAAGGGTAAACAAGGATAACATTGCACTCGCTTCTCTTGTTATGATTAACGCCATTACCGCCTTTAGGTATCAATTGGTGACGAAACAACATACATTTTGGACAGCAAATATAGAAATGCAATAGTGCATTGAAGACAAGCAAAGGAGGGTGCATGTTTTCAAAAGGTCGAGGCTGTTTTTTATTTAGGAACCTTATTTTTTTTAATTTAAGCTCCATTTTTACAACAAATTTTCTCTGGACGGGGTGCTATTAATTGTAAAATACGGCTCCAAAACTAAAGCACCTCTTTTTCTTTTTTTAATTTCCACAATTATTTTACAATCGTGTCATGTATCATGTGTATCTTTGTGTGTTGTGCACAATGATTATAGGTAATTAAGTAACAAAGATGTACTTAAGCATTAATCAATAATGTTTATTTTACGCAATTAAGTCCTGTTTAATAAGATAGATATTTGTTTAAGGGATTTCTTTTATTTCAATTCACCCATTACTACAATATTAAGTAACGTAAGTCAATGTGGTTTATAAAAGTAGAACTTGGTTATAAATCTTATTTATAGAAGCTATGGTGTGGCACAGTTCGGTTGTTACTAGTTGGGGGCAGACAAGTTATTACACTAATCGTCTTAGCGCGGAGCAGCTTGGACAACTGTTTCGGCTCCACACAAATCATAATGAAATATTTAATCGATGTTGCACGCATTAGGCGCGCTCGAGGTGTCTTATTAGAAGAGTTACGGGCTCGGGGAGCGCCCGCGCCGGCCCGCGCCCGCGCCCGCGGTGCGCGCTCGCCGCGATAAATGCATCATTTCCGTTTACTCCGACTTTTCTAATTTGAATGCTCGTGTGTGGTCCATTTTCAGTGAAGGCGTTACCTAATAGCTTTAGCCATCCTTATAAAGCTAGATTAAGAAACAAGCTATCTGCGACGGCGGAAGTAAACGTAATGTAACTTTCAAGTAATTCACAATGAATGTTAAACGACGACGCAAGTCCCCACTTCAAGCTGTTTATGGCGGAGACCATAAACGCTCCTGAACTCGGTCCATTTGGCCCAGCAACGTTTACTCGTGTTAGACAAAGATTGAGTGAGTTATATCGGCTGATTAAACTACTCACGTTTCAATGGGAATGTTAATGTTCTCAATTGTGTGCTAAACGCGATACTAAGCAGTCCCGAACAATGAGATTTTGCTGTATAAATTTTATAGGTATCCAAAAAAGCTTATAAAGAGGTGAATTTGCTAGAATGGGAAGTATAAACGTTGATACGTTACAGTTTAGGTTGGATTCGGAGGGTTTCAGTAAATAGGCATGAAGGTATAAATTAGGACGGCGTCGCCTGCGCCGGCGCACAATGCGGCGCGCGCATTGTGCCGTGCGAATTAAAACAGGTTGCGCTGGCAGGTATCTATACGCGTGATTTATGCCCGATTATGCGATACTCCTGCGACTATAATTAAATCCCGGCGCTATTATGCCCGAAAGATCTGCGACACTGCGCGGGCCCACGGATCTGCCGCGCGCGTGATTTACTGCACTCAGCTGGGGCATGTCAATGTGTTGTCTAACCCAGCGCAAACATACACTTCCAAAATATATACACATTCAACATTGTCCGATACAGACTCATACAAAATCATACGAAAAATTTACAAAACAAAGATTGGTAAACCGCTATTTCAACAATAACGTTAGCAGGAAATTTGGGAACCGTTCTAATAACATTCTTAAAGAAGTTGAACAAGAACAAACAATAAATTACCTCTACTTAGACGGATAAGTCAATAAATGTTTAAAAACTTTAACTTATTATAAATATTTGTCGGTTTAAGATAATTTATCGATGACGAAGAAAAACTTAGTAATCAGGTGGACGATCAGGCGCACGGAGCGGACAGTCGGCGCCTCGCGACAATGCAACGCTTAATTGTACAAAAATCGCGAACCACTCGTCAGCGGACTGACAGTTGTGAGAACGCGATCAATTATGCCGTGTAAATAGAGCTGAACAATAAATAAAGTATGAATTAAACGCGTAGGAACATTTTCATTATCGGGCCGCGGCGGTTAAAATAGTATGTCAATCATTTTACGGAGCCGTCACCGACGACCGGCGCGCCGGGGCGCGAGATAAGCTTTTAATTGCCTTCGACGCCTATTTACATATTGTAGGAGATACCGGAGGATATCTCGCAATTAGGGGCGTAAGCGTCTTCCTTTTACGCCTCAGAGTAGTCGAGTATGTTGCATCGGATAACATCTGTTTGACGGAACGATTAAACGCTCCCACGAGGAAAATCTGCATCGACTGTTACGAGTATGCACGCACGGTTAGGTACTTATTTACCGCGCCGTACACAAACGAGGCTCGAGTCCACGTAATAACACGTAGGCATACCTAACACGTACAAACACCATTTATTACACGCTGATAATTAATAAATCTATCTGTCTAATGGCCGATATTTACACGATAAGCATTCAACATGCAAATAAGTATCGAAATAGGTAAACCAGAATTTATAGCTACGCTTAAATGTGATATCCGTTAATTCTTATAATCTTAATAATTATCTTAGTTAAACTGTTTCGAAGTAAATTTGTTGGCGACAGTAGCAAAGTAAAATAAACAGTATGAATATTCACAAGCTGAAGCCTAAGTACTTAAACCTATAGACTAACGTCGAGCTCTTTGCTGGTCCGGAGGCATAGCGATCGAACTGAACTGAAACTTACGCACGTGTAAAAAATTAAATTCTGAATCTTCTTTCATGTAGGTACCTGTTATAATTATAAACGAACGGCACTTAATCGGGAAATTAAAGTTCAACCCGCTTACTTGTGTGACTTCGAGGTGGCCGGGTAGGTACAACAAAATGTAGGTAAAAGTATTTAACATAACATACCTAGAGCTTAATTTATCTAAGTCTAGTGAAGTAAAATGGTTAATCTCTAGTTCAAACCCTACACAAACATTGCTATGTAAAAACAGGAATCTAAAATTATCAAGCATCAGATTTTTTCTCATTGTTTTTGTACTTAACTATTATTTACTAACGGGTAAATTTATGCATGAGTGTTTCTTCGTAGACTAAAACATTTCAAAATTATTTTTTATTATAAATGTAAAGTGTGTTTTTTGTATTATCCTTCTTTCACGCAGCAACGGAGGAACGGTTTTTTTGCACAAAGATAGTTCGAGCATCGCTTGACAACCCTATCTTTACTGTGAGTGTGATTGTTTGTTCTATCTTCTCGGTTCAACGACTCAAGCGATCGAAGTGATTTTTTAACAGATATAGTTAATAGTTTAGCCAAGAGGCAGACAGGATGATTTTTATCCCGGAACATAGCACCGTTCCCGAGTAGGTAAATGATAAATTAGTTCTGCGTCGCCGGAGTCGCGAGCCTTAGCTTGAAAAAAATATACAAATCAATTCGTAGCTTTTCCATTACTAGTCTACACCCGTATTCACAAACGTCACTATGAGGTCTCACAGTGCTCACGAACGCACAGGGTGGTTCAAATCGTGTCAGAAACAAAAGGTCAGTCAAACAGGACCAATCACAAAGCTGTATTGAACGCAGTGCGTTTACTCAGTGAAGGATCCCTTAAGTAAGTATTGTTTGTGAATACGGGTGTATCATACAAACTCCCCGGAGGTTGTCACACCTCACTCAGTCGAACAGTGGCCTTATCCGTCATAGGAACCGAGTAATACGCCGATTGGGCGCCTGCTCATTGCGGAGGTGGGTAATTTACGAGCCGACTGAGTGCCCCCCGCCCCGCGACCATTCCCCTCGACTAACAGACCACTTTACCGCCCTCTAAATTCTATAACTATAATCTAATTATTTTCTAATCTGGATTGCTAATCTGTAATCAAGGTGTTATGTGATTTATTACTTTACCTTTTACTAGTGACTTCGCCTGAATCAGCTTAATTGATACCCATGCCAGCCCATGAGATAGAAAATATGATAATATTAACTTTTAGTGTTTTTAGAGTTTCGTACCTCAAAAAGAAAAAACGGAGCCCCCTGTCAGGCCGTCAGTTCGTCCGTATGTCTGTCAAGACCCTTTATCTCGGGAACACTTGGAGGTATCAAGTTGAAATTAAAACCATATACTCATGTCTCAAACTTCCAAGATATCGTAGAAAAAAAAAACGGCACATTTTACACTCTCAAGGGAATCAAAATTTATAGGGTATTTTCCGTCGGCCTACAACTATGAAATTTGGCAAGTAATACCGTCTGTCAGTACCGTGTAAAAAAAATCTGAAAACTATACATTTTTAGTTAAATCACAAAAAACAGGGTCTTTATGCAAGGAACAGCAAAGGAAATTTTGAATTGAGTTAACCCTATCAAGTGGGATATCGCATGAAAGGGCTTCATTGGCACAAGCTTAAACAGATTTTTAATTATTTTTATGGTGTGTACAATTTTTTTCGGAACCCTCGGTGGGTGAGCCGAGTGTGTAAGTTTACTCGCGAATGTTTAAAGCGTTACCAGCCTACACAACTAACATTCTAACAAAACTTAATGATTCCCGAGAGACACCGAAACTCAACAAGTTCGATGCGGGCATACTCGTATTACCGGACGGAAACAAAAGAATTCGTAAACTTATCCCGTTTGAATGTTTTTATGTTGCTTGTGGTTACATGTATTTTGACGTGATCGAAAGCTATCTCGTACTTATCGCATGAAATATCGTCGTAGGTAACAAACTAAAAACAAAAGTTCCTCTCAACAGTAGGTAACTACCGTAAACAAAATTTACGATCGACTCACGGAATTTTGTTCCGTAGACCGTCTACGAATACCCACGATCTAATCAGTAAGTGTTCTTTCCTTTAACAGTCTTAGTTATTTGCAGAATACTGAGACGGGACCGTTGATTGGACGATTAAATCTCTCATTTATGGGATGCGAAGCCATCTTGATTTTTTTGCGCAAACATAATTTTATAGTTAATTTACGTGCGATAGAGTAAAGCGGCGGTCGTCCGTCGCCGGCGCGCGCCGCCCGCCGCCGCTATCTAAATGCAAATCGGATAGGTTCGGTGGATGTCCGCGATAAATCAGACTCCGGCGCACCGTTACCGGCCGGCCAGCGGCCCGCGGCGCGTCCGCGATACACCACCGCCGACCACAATACCCTGCACAGTGCACACCAACAACATATCATGCATATTATCAAAATAACAAAATTCCATTACAACTATTAAAACTATAGAAAAATACGTACATCGATAATCTCGCAGCATTTAGAGAGCACATCACAGTAAGAAGAGATAAGTAATGTGAGAAGGCTTTTCTTGCATGAAACTAGAAAGCAAACAAATAATCTAGATATTTATTATTAATTCCCTATGGATAGGTGTTTATTTTTACAGTCATTATATACATGTATAAATGTGGTTGAGTATGATATTAGTTTAAATTAAGAAACTATTTTCATTTGATGTTGTTGCTGTACTTTGTACATTACTGTATATGTCCACTGTGCATGCACCCGAGGTGTTAAAGGAACGCAATGCAACCATTCATCACTAGCGTGCCACGAGGCTAATCACCGTGTGGCTGAATGGACTCCGGTACCACCCTTCACAATATTCCCATTCATTTTTAAAAGCGCTACGAAATCATGTATATATTACACATCAATAACAGATGTAAAATTCACTGACACAGCACACCGAAATCAAATTATAAATTCAATTTTAGCAAGTCAAATTGTAAGGCGTAATTTTGAAAACCAATAAGAAAAATACGTCCAATTACTCATGTTTGGTTTCATCTTGCTAGCCCTATAACGACGAGTCATCTTTAGCGTGTTTTATCTTGAAACCTATGTTACCGTAAGTATATCAAAATAATTTATTGTTAACATTTGTTAATCAAGGATATGTTTATTAAAACATCCTTACTATTACACTAGGATAAAGTTCGTCTGTAGGTACATATACTTACTTACTAGTGAGTCATGTTGAGTTAGAAATCGATTCAAAGTAATAACTTTTTGATTGGATTTTGTAATAAACGTATTTAAGTGAAGCCACGCCCCGGCTCTATCTTCTGCAAGAGCAGAGTGACACGTTCCACTAAAGTGTAATGGCCGGCTCGGACATACATATTTATGCAGAACCTAGTTGGTTTCGATTTGGAATAATAAAAGTGTTCAGTAGCAATCAGACAACGACACAATAATTGTCGCCCGCCCCGCCCGTCCCCGCCCGATATCATAACCGTTTTATGGACCCGTTCCACTAGTTGGAATCTTATTAGATTAGCTGTGCAACTCTCGATATTAAAAATTATCTCGAATCGAACGGAAATGTCCGAGTAATAAAATTGTTTTCTGCTTCGCTTTTTTTTTCTCTTCCGTTCTTATTTGCGTTTAATGGTTTTTATAGCGCCATTGAGCAATCTCTTATAAGGTAAATCTAAATAGGTACCTATTGGATGTTTAATTGGCTTATAAATCATATTAGGGAAATTGTTCGCAGATGCAATCAATCATTAGACATGTTCTTGGCCTCAGCGTTTCTTCGACTATTTATGAGATAGGATACACATGTCTTGTCTGCTCTACGAGTAGTTAGGTACATATTTACCTACACCTAGTTCGCATCAACCTGCGCGTACGCAGGACGAAGTGTGGCTCTGTTCGTTAATGGATCTATACCTACATTTATTTACATCTTAATCCGACTTATTATAAATATTCATTCGCAGCCAGCTTTATCTTTGTGCCAATAACGGAGTAACTGATACGCGCGTAAAATAAAGTATTTTACATTTGAATTACAAAATTTATAGCATATTATTGCCGCCCCCTACGACGTGCGTCAAACGATATGGTAATCCTCATTAAAAGTTTTTAGTAAAACCTATTTATAACACAAATTTTGCCATAAATTATAGTAACACTAATAACTTACAAAATTTTATAGAGCTTCTCGCGCCAGAACTCGATGTAAATAACTAAAATGTTACACAAAACTTTAATTAGATATGTCAAGTTGAGCCGAGGAAATTTTTGATTAAAGCGATTTTCGTCGTTGTTAAATATAGGGGTTGAGAAAAAGATGCAATTTTATGTAGATGCAGACACTTAGTGGACACAATTATGCAAATCTGCTGCGTCGATTATTGCATAGTAACTACCACTAGTTACGAGAATTGATCGCCCTGGCTGCGCCTGCGCCGCGCTCACTAATTGCGCCAACTGCGTCCTCTCGGCGCAAACGGCTCTTATCTAACTTTTTTTTTAAACATTCTAATATTCCAACTACCTAACATAGTGCTATATGTGGTTTGGTTTAAAACTCCTTAATGACGGAGAATGCTTCCAGCCCGCGACTCTCATCTTTCAAGCTCCGTACTCAAAGCATGGCCAGGCACTAATGGCTACGGCTTCAATCCGAATTCACCCTACCTCGTAATTGAACGAAAGCTCGCGGTCGTGGGAGAGCTCGCCGCAAGACTATATACATGATAATTTTTCACCAAAATCTCTTTGTATAAGCAATTATAAGTGCATTTTGTCGGTGTGTCTGTCATTAACTTAAACGTACGATGTTATTTTAAGGGCCGTAATGGCGGCTCCAGCGTGCCTCCGCTTTTTGCGGACGCTCACGAAAAGCTATGCATTTAAACGCTTGAATTATGAAATTACAGTATTGAGTGTAAACAACAGACGCTGCAGGCATAACTTGGCGCAGGCCGAGCTGCGCCCGCGTGCACTGATGGAATCCGTTTGATTACAAAATATTATAGATCCCGCCGCGATTATTCCTTTAAATCTCAATTCAATTCACGCGTCCTAAGTTACTGCAGTTTTTGGCGGCCGGGTAGTACTCGTAGAACTTATTAATATTACTAATGTGGGTGGAGCCGGCCCGACCCGCCCGACGCGCTGCTAACATGTTTGTTGAGACGGGAACTCGAACTATTGGACGATAGACCAGCTTAAGCTTAAGTATCTACTACGTACTAGTAAGAGCATAAAACGAAGCACTCTCAACATTATTAGGCCTCAGCCCGTTGCAGTAAACATATCCATTGCGGAGGTACACATGAGCTCGTTGAGGTGTTCGTCGGGAGTGCTCGCGCCCGCGGGGACCCCGGAGCATCTGATTATCGATCGAAGCTACAACGCAAACGACTCACCATTGTCTCGGTTAAAAAATATACTGTTACTGTTTACACCAACATCCTAATACATTTGTTAGCAAGCCCGACACCCAGAAACAATGGCTGTCTATAGATCAAATTACTATATTGATTCACAAAGCGTAAACTCTTTCTGTTATGACAGGCGAGCATAAATTCTCCATAGGACCCTCGGATGCTGCGAAACAATAAGACTCTCCCATCGAGCGATTGTCAAAACTGTGAGACGTTATCGCAGGCCGTCGGCAGCGGCCGCGGAGAAAGGGGTGCGCACAAAGGCCGGGTCGCGAATTGTCTGTTTAATGATGGGGCCGATGGGGGACACACAATGGTCAAGTGTGCACCGCTCACCGTGTGAAATCGGTGCCAATTTCAATACTACCGAGGCAGATAATATATTCGCGAATTTAAAACATTTAACGGCCGTTATAGACCAGGGTAGAAGCCTTTAAAAATAATAAAAAGTGAAAAAAAATAATAGTAGGATGAAACCCATTGGAAAAGGAGGGAAATATTATAAAAATAAAAGGAAAAATAATTTACGGGCGATCTGAGGTCGGGAAGGGGATGGGGGTGAGTTTTTAAGGGTAAAAAACGGTTTTTCTCGATTTCCGGCAAAACTAAAAGTCCTATCGAAAAAAGTCAAATGGCAAAGTTGTAGGTAATAAAAAGATCTAAAACTTTTGTATTTACACTTTTTTCACATAACCTCAAAATTTATGTGAGAAATCCAAAAAACCAAGTTTTTGGTTTTTTATTTTTATCTTTTACAATTTTTTTTTTTTTTTAACGAAATTTGGTGAAAACTTACCTTTTTATGTCCCAAATACGCTGTAATTTATTTGATTAAAAATATTTATTTTTTCACCTTATTTTGAATTAATATCGAAAAAACACCCTAATTTTCAATCGAAAATTCACCCGTCAAAATATCAGCTTTTTTCAAAAAGTTGGTATGGTTTCTGTTCGTTGAAATCTCTACTTTCCGATGGTGAAAAAACATATATATGTTACTACAGTAAATCTTCTCAGAAAATGCAATCATCCATACTGATAATCTGAAAAGACAAAATCGAATTAATAATGCCTTCACTATTTTATCGTGAATAAAATCCCATGAAAAAAAAAATTAAAGAAATAAATGTCAAAATGTATAAAAAATATATTATTATTATAAATCTATTAAAAATGTATAAAATATATATGGAAATCGGCCAAAAGTTTGTTATTAAAAATATATCGAATACTGGTTAGGCTAACGGTTGTAACAGCTGCTACGAAATATATAGTATATAATAGTAGGTATGTATGTAGTACGACCCAGACCCGCCTAGCCCCTTCCCCACTTCTCCACGAAATACCTTTTGATGGCCTACAATTTTTCGTAGGTCACTCAGGTATATCTACTCAGGTATATATAATTTATCTTAAAATAGTTATAAATAGGCATCTACGCATATAATATATTTATTATTATATATATATACACGGTATTTCGTGGAGAAGTGGGGAAGGGGCTAGGCGGGTCTGGGTCTTAGGTTAGCCTAACCAGTATTCGATATATTTTTAATAACAAACTTTTGGCCGATTTCCATATATATTTTATACATTTTTAATAAATTTATAATAATAATATATTTTTTATACATTTTGACATTTATTTCTTTAATATTTTTTTTTCATGGGAGTTTATTCACGATAAAATAGTGAAGGCATTATTAATTCGATTTTGTCTTTTCAGATTATCAGTATGGATGATTGCATTTTCTGAGAAGATTTACTGTAGTAACATATATATTTTTTTTCACCATCGGAAAGTAGAGATTTCAACGAACAGAAACCATACCAACTTTTTGAAAAAAGCTGATATTTTGACGGGTGAATTTTCGATTGAAAATTAGGGTGTTTTTTCGATATTAATTCAAAATAAGGTAAAAAAATTAATATTTTTAATCAAATAAATTACAGCGTATTTGGGACATAAAAAGGTGAGTTTTCACCAAATTTCGTTAAAAAAAAAAAATTTTTGTAAAAGATAAAAATAAAAAACCAAGAACTTGGTTTTTTGGATTTTTCACATAAATTTTGAGGTTATGTGAAAAAAATGTAAATACAATAGTTTTAGATTTTTTTATTACCTACAACTTTGCCATTTGACTTTTTTCGATAGGACTTTTAGTTTTGACGGAAATCGAGAAAAACCGTTTTTTACCCTTAAAAACTCACCCCCATCCCCTTCCCGACCTCAGATCGCCCGTAAATTATTTTTCCTTTTATTTTTATAATATTCCCCTCCTTTTCTAATGGGTTTCATCCTACTATTATTTTTTTTGGTTTTAAAAATTATCGACCCTGGTCTATTAAAATAAATTGTTCGAGTACTACGTACATAGGCCTTGATAATTAAAAGTCGCTTTTAATCGATGCGTTCGACGTCCTCAATATGAATGGCAGTGGTTGAGGCAGTGGGCATAATGTAATAAACACCTGCATGTGACCACAAAATTACAGGTTCGGGAGCGCTGCGGCTGCTGGGCGGCACAATGGCTGCGCCGGCGCCGGCGACGCTGCGCGACAAATTACAGGGTGAGTATCGCGGCGCCGCGGTCGGCGGCGCTGTTGCCTCACCCCTTAACACGAAGTTAGATATGTGCCTTAACTTGTCCCATTTACTGTTTAAAGATAAAGGTTAATTTGATTCCGGAGATGGGAGTATAGTGCACGCAAGGCCACGTGAGAATAACGCACTGCTATATTAATTACAGCGCGCGCTCAGATGCAGGTACGTGCTTCGCCACACCTCCTGTCACACCACCGTTTTACTGATTTTAATAGCAAATTATGCTTGACCTTTATATAAATTACCTGGCGCGGAGCTACCGTCGCCATTAGAAATCGAAATAAACATAAATAATAGTGTTTGGCTTATAAATCAAAACTTGCGTCAATTAAGTATCCTTTGTAAGCTAAACAAATAACGGAATATTACCGTTACATGATGGAATAAATAGCCTTGAAGGAACTTATTAAATAAAGCTCCAGTGGAGAGCCAATATGCGCGCGGTGAGAGAATAAATGTAATTTTCATTTATGACACGTACGGTTGCACAAAAACCCTAAAGCGTTGCGGGCCCTAATAAAGGGTCGCGTAAGAAGTGGACAAAAAATTAAGAATCACCCCGATGAGCCATTATCTTTGGATGCTAAAAATAATATGGTCATAGGGTAATGCGTATTCATGTTCGCCGCGTCCAGGAGCGCATTTGAATACGCATTGTGCGCCGCGCGCCCCTGGCGACGGCGCCGGACTTCACACGCTGTCGCAGGTAGCGCTGGCAGCCCTGCCGCGGCCCCACAATACCGCGACACACATTATTTGATTCTATTCTTTTACACATAACATTTGCATACGATAACTCAACACTATTACTCTCTCTCTTTCATACGTTATGCTGAAATCTATACTTATAGGTAGCTAGATATTTTTATTTTCTTTTGAATTTTTAACATTGTTCAAACGTTTCAATTGAGTCAAGTACAGTTTCTAACTCGCAATAATGATCTACCAACACCGGCTCTTCGCCTGACTGACACTGGATTGTTCGATGATACGTATATATTCCATGTGACTAATTCTGATACAGTTGGGCCCGCGGCGGCGTACGTGGATGTACTCGCTCGTTCCTGATTACGTCGCCTCTAATTATAAACTGGATGTCATAAATGCAAGTGTCAATAATATTTAGTCCAACTAGCGGTGATCGAAGTGAGCTTTGTTCGGTCAACAAACTGTTTAAAAGCTTATTATTAGCAACTAATATTTATACAATTACGAGTTCAACAAAAATGCTTGAAAGGATTAAAAAAAATACAGATAGGAGGATTGTTTGGGTCTAATAACTTATTTTTAAGCAATTAAATTAAAAAATAAGCTATGAATTGTGTTAAATAAATAAAAAGTTTCTTTTAATCATCTAATGATCACAGCGTGGAAAAAACCCTAATTTAATTGCGCAATTCACTATAGATTGCTCCGAAGTTCCCTATTTTATGACACTTATTTTGTACCGTTAATGAATGCATGAGAGTAATTAAACGGACTAGACTCTCGTATAATCAGAGAGAGATAGCGCTAACGACATGATGTGTGTTCTCTTTGAAGCCGACTTGTCGTGTTTCGGAATTGAAAGTCATTTAGAAAACTTAACTGAATGCAATAAATTTTACATTCCGAGCCGTTACAAAAAGTGATCCACGAGGCAATCTCTTTAATAGACGTCGAATAAAATTTCAAATCTCGTATAGCCATACATTATATGTTTTATGGGCTATATATTTGTGACTGTTAATACTGGGTATTTCAGTTGATGTGTAATTTTTAATGCAATTTTCGAGATCAATTAAATATCCTTTTGATCCTTTAAGCAAAATAATAATTTGAGTACCTTATTAATTTATTTTAGTTACCAATGCAGTATGCGTATAACCTGCAAGTAGATATCACTCGCTGTATAAATCCGAATATTCACCTGCCACTCACGCTTATTCACATTTAAATACGGTGATAATGTTGATTCGGACGCGTAATAAAATACGCGTAGCATCGCGTGTCGGTTGACATTCGTGCGCAGCCTTAGCGTCGCCGGCGCAGGGCTTTAGAAAGCTCGCGCACCAATAAATACTCGTCCGATTATGATCTACGGCGCGTAGCCCGTAGCCACGGCTGCAGGCGCGCGCGACCCTCTGCCGCCGACACTCGCCTCTTCCTCTTCTATTCTTTGACATAGTATGCTGATATCAATGCACCTACTTACATAAAGAACTGATTATTTTACAACATAAGTAGTGAAAAAAAGTAAAACCTTTAACAATGTAGCTAATTTGTTTTCGGGCTACTATAGCTGTAGATATTATAAATAATAATACCTCAAAGCAAGCATAAATTATACTGATAAAACCCAAACACAATATTAACAAATCAATGATAGTAAACGCAATCATGAAACTTTTTGTTAAGTTTTTCTCAATCTACTAGACTAGTAGGTAGTATCAAGTAATATTTTCAGACTAAAGACTTTAAGTCAACTGTATCCGAACTACAGAGCCACGATCGTCAGATTTTCTGAAAACAACAAAAACTAAAACGAGTTGACTACTAAAATGTTAACAAACTTAGAACTTTTCATAGACAGTGTGATCCGGATATTTTATCTCCTTCGCTTATCTACAGTGTGTTACCGGCATGCGGGCATTTATTAAAACTGCCGATAGTACGTTGCTTTAGCAATTGTTTACAAGTATTATCAATTAAAAAATAATTAAAATAACTTCACAATTAATTGTCTTAGATACTGTCCATTTTTAATGTAGTGCATGTGCTGCGTGTTCCTCGTTATCAGTATCGCTGTTGCTTGGTACAAGGCATGTCGTGGTACGGGGGCAAGTCATAATAATCAAAGTATCCGTCGACTGTCATTTACACTTGTCAAATTGCTGTGCTTTACATTGCTGGCAATTAAAATTTTGTTAGAAAGTTAACAAAGCCTGAAAATTTGTTTTGTAATTAAATTAATGTCATGGTTACGTTACAAATATACGTTATCTTGACGTACTTTAAAAAAAGCCCGGGTGCTGGTAACACACTGTATACAAGGCACTTAATAAATGATTTTATTTCTATATTTCTTTGATTGAGAATGATTTTATCTTTAAAGCAGAAGCTTTAATTTATCTGGTGATGAGGGATGACTTGTCTCTACGCTGCCCTAATATATTCTACTCATATACACTTCATATAATATATTAACTTCATATCCACCAGCCAGTACAATGCTTCTAGAATTCACCAGAATTGATACCCGGGTCAAAATCTTTTTCGATGCACTGAAATTTTCCACTCTGTCACAATCGTAATTGTTCTCTTTAAGTAGTAATGTTTTTTTAATCTAAATAAATGTTTGTTTTATTTGAATCAGTGAAGTATTGTCAAACATTGTCAAACAAAATAAAATATTACTTCCTACAAAAACCACTACTCTGTCACATTTCCCAGGGACCAATTACAATGCATCGAAAAAGATTTTGACCCACCCGTTACCTCAGACTTCGTAGTTAAACCAGTAAAGGATGAAAAAGTGAGCAAACAAAAGATACTGCTAAGCAGTAGCGTTCGAGCTGTTGTGTTTCGGCATGAGTCAGCCGGTGTAATTACAAAAACATGAATGGAGGTATTCCATATTAACATCCAGCGTCGCCGAGTTACGTATTTGCAACGTTTAACCCCATAAAAAGCGTCTATGAACAGGAGTTACTGGCTCAAAACGATTTTCACTTGCATAAATTCCATCGTAAAACGTAGCCCCTAGGTGTCTAAACATCCCTTACGGCTGAACATATTCAAATGAATGATTCTATTATATTCTATTCTATATGTACCCGATTGGGCTGTTTGGTAACAGAAGTCTAAAAGTAGATTTATATAGAACAAAAATAGGCTTTCTAACCCGTTGAAAGCGTCAGAGAAAGAGCGTACGCTCGTGAACTGCATTCCGCGCTGCGCTCACGCATCATACCTAGAAAAACTAACACGGCGCGGGTTCTCAGGAACACGCTAAGTAAACTAAAAAAACGTATGTATACAATGGACACACACATTATTAAGTCTACGAAGTTTTTATGTCCTTTCAAATGAACAGAAAGATATTGACTGCTACGAAAATATTTTATTTTAACATTCTTTCAGAATACCCTTTGAGATGCCTGCACATTTATTGAGTTATCAATAATAGAAATATATTTCTCAGTTATGACGAGAAATAGCTGTAGATGTTTATTCTTAGGTTAGTACTGATTAGTATATTCATGTAATAACTAGGGAGCGATGGGCATGAGTTGAAGACGGGCGGACCAGCGGGCGGCGCCCGCGGCGCGCATTAGCATGCGCACACGCAGCACGCGGAGACTATGGCGGAGGCCGAACATTACACGTAAATCGAAGGTGTGCCAATTTCGATATGTCGTCCGCAAGCGTGGGAGGTTATATCGCAAAACACTTTTAATGTAGGTCATCCGAATATCAGATCAGCATCGAACAGTAATTGGATATCGAGTGTAATTGCACACTATGAAACGTTTATGTTTAGCTTCACGAACCCTGTGATTACGCTATGAGTCCGATGATTTATTCTTTATTGGTTGCAATTTAGAAAGATAAATGTTTTGCAAATTTGCGGCACAGTTTTTTAGTGAATCATGCTATATTTCGACAACGGAATTTACAGGTCAATTTGTACCTACCTACAGTAGCTACCTTGAAAGCGAACTGCGAAAACATGGTGAGAGTAAATTATTACTATTATTATTTATGGTATTTTCATACAAGGCTCGTTAAATTTTTGCTTTGCGGGTTACATAAAGGACGTCGCGGAGCGCGCAGCGGCCACGGGTCACACGTGGCCGCGACTTTCACGCGACGCGCGACGGCCGCGCCCATATTAATTGCTCCCGTTCTTCGGCGAAGCTTTATTTATTGCGCTCGCCAGTGATTGTGAAAAGCTTCGAGTGTACATTAGTTTAACTTTTATCTTTTCTGTTTGATCTGACGTGTGACACGAGAGCCGCTGCGGATTATATCGTCCGCGTTTCGTGGACGGGTCACGCGCCTCGTGAGAAAATATCCCCAAATACCATTTGCTGATGTCTCAGCACAGCATTACACCGGTGAAGTCAACAAAAAAATCAATTATTAGCTAAACAAAAAGCGAACGGTCGCGCGCGATGTCGACGTTTTTAGAGAAATAAACATTAGTTGTGTGCAGAGCGACCGCCGCCACAACCAATATTTGATATTCGAAAATACTATTCTAATGTATGTCGTGGTACATGGGTACCACTCAAAGCATCTGGCACTTTAGCGGCTCTTTTGGTCTGTGTCTATATTATTACGTGACTTTTTAGCGCTATCATAATGCTGGAGAGGAAGTACTTACATCTACCTATTGTACCTATTAGTTAAAGTAGGTTCACTTTCAAGTCCAAGCGGTAATTTCATGTCTCAAATACTTGTATGTATGTAAGTACACATTATAATTTTTCATTCGGTTTTTATATAAAACGCCTCGTATGTTAAGGCGTTCAGGCGTTCTATTCTACTGGGTAAAACCATATTGCCTTTGATTTGTTATCAACATTAGCTCATAGTTACTTGACAGTAATCGCGACCCGATTAAAAAACAATACGATATCGTGTCAAAGGCAATATGGTGTTACCCAGTAGAATAGAGGACCTAAAGCCGTCGTATGAGCTTCAAACTTGACAAGTATTATAGCCAGTGAAAGGGCTATCGCCACATGTCTTGCTATCTGTTTAAAAATGAAATAGATAGCAAGACTTATAAAAAGCTATGCCAAGAATATTATTATTATTATTATTATTATTAGCCCGGAATGTCCCACTGCTGGGCAAAGGCCTCCTTCCAAAAGAAAAAAAAAGAAGAATAATAGCATTGAGAAAATATTAGGTGACGGTGGAAAATATAAATGGTGGTAGGACCTTGTGCGTGCAAGGTTCGTCCAAGTTGCTACGACCATCTTATCGTTTAACCTAGCGAGAAGCCGCAGTGTTCACATCAACGTGTTCCGATGTGGGATAAAATAACCGGTGAAATTACTTGCATTGAGGCATTTCATTTCATTTAGTCCTCAGGTTTAGCAACACAATTGCAGTCTTAAGATTGCAGTCTTGAGAATGCAAGTCCACTTCCCATAAGGTGGCTTGTGTGCTCAAATGCCAACTCCATGCCATAAAAAACTCTTCAATTAGGAATAATAGCCAAGCATTCATTCGGTTGACCAATACACATTCATTAATATTCACTATTCCACAGTATTTATGTATTATGTTTTACGTTTTGACACAAATGCCGCCTTATGTCATTAACTTGGGTTATTTTATAATCAAATTTTAATAAATAAGTCATTAGATAGCGGCAAAAAACAGCCACGCTTGGAGTCTCACGGTCAGGGCGCAGTAAATCTGGCGAGCGAGCGCACGCGCAACCGGCGCGCTTCCACCGCGCTCGCGTCCTCTGCCCCAACCCAATACATCTCCAGGGGCTTTATTAACGTTGTCCTTATGCCCTTCTCGCTTTAATATCGTAATAACACTGTCAACAGTCAACGATTACGATATATGTATCTTCATGACGACAACGTCATGGTCATGATACTCGTATTCACTTTACAGCAAGAGCTACCGTAACGTTGACAATAATACGGAAGACAATAATATATATAAAACATATTTATGACATAAAACAACGTGGAATCAAGCTTGAACCATTACCTTAGTACGCTCAATTAAATAAAAAATAAGGCCGCTAAGGATAATGTCTTTCGCAATAAATTTTTATTTGCCATTCTTTGCATTTTATACACATGAATATATTATGAAACCGCGATTAGTTTGGAATCGGAATAGCTGTCAATTCATATGCACTTTGACGTAAGTACATAAAATATGTGGTAAAACTGACACTTTTAATCCCTTTCTAATCGCGGCTAGATAATCCCTATAACGTATTCTCATTCATCTACAAGGACGCGTCCCTCTAATTTATTTTCGTACGTTAACTTAGTCATGAGGTGCGTCTTTGATAAATGTGCGATTGATTACCTTTTGTTTAGATTTTATTCTTAACAGTTATAATATATCTTTAAAAACTCTTACAAAGTACGTACGGCAATAGATACAAGGTCCAATCAGGTCAATTATCTTTTAATTGTAACTAATACGAGTATGCTTTTATTGGATATGACTTTAAAAAAACAAATATGAAATTTAGTGACATGGAAACCTTTGTCACACCTATCAAGGGGCAACACGAGTATACAATAAACAAAGCACTGCGTGCGAAGGTACGAGAAAACTTATACAATTTGAATACACCTACTCGTACAATTTTTAAAACAAGTGTAACTATATAACTTGAGCATCGTTCTACGCTCCGTTTTTTGTTGCTCTATACTACGGCATACAACTTCTATGCAAGAAACAAATGAGCACCACGTAGTAATTTCTATGGGCGGTACAGTACTCCCAGGTTCTTTATAGAGTTCGGCTGGCTATCGCTATCGCCCTTGCACTCGCAACTGACAGTATATATATCTGTCAGTCGTGTTTCATAAAAAAACGAAGATTGCCGAACTGCATGAAGAAAATAGAAGCTTACCTTACTTTATAGTCAAAAAAATAGAGTATAAATACCTAGTATTGTACAGAATATTAACTAAGTAGGTATACATATAATTTTAGTTACAAAATAAAATTATAAAAATCTGAAAGTCTTTTATACTTTAACTACGTATTTTTTTAAAAGCTATTTTACCGTAAAATGTGTATTTTTTTAAATCTTAAATTACGCATAAGTACCCCAAAAATATAAGTTTAGATAAGCAATTACATATAATGAAATAATCGTTAAAATTAACGTCCTACTATAAGCTAGGCTAGGGGACTATCTATTAGATACTAATTAAAACAAACACACAGCCCTAATCGGAAATTAAAATAAAGTTGGTCAGCAATAAAATAAAAAAGTAACATACAAAATACATTAACTTGAAAAAAACTGTAAACATGATTTATTGATCTCCACGTCGCGTCGTAAATGGTTACTAGTTATTCACAGCGTTAATAAGTCGGTTCATTTGCCTAATTATCGTTAATTTGTTTTCATTGTTCTTTAATTTGTAAATGATGACGTCATCAACAATGTGATCGAATGCAAAGCACTCAGTGATGTGGAACAGGTCGCGACAATTATCAAAAATACCTGAAGAACGGGTCGCAAAGCGGGGTGCGGGGCCCACGGCTACCCCGTCAGCCGAGGGCGTCGGGCATGCCGGTCAGTTTCGTCCAATAGGGGTCACTCGTGCACAATGGACGTCCGGCGTCCACCCCACTGTCCAGTCGGGGTCCAGCGCAGGCCGGAGCGGTCAGCAGGCTCAGTGCGCAGCCGACGGCGGTGCGGTCCGGGTGCGGCGCTGCTCGCTACTGCCGCCGGAGCGCCGCTCGCCCCACACGCGGCCGCTGGCGCTCACTCGGCCCAGGCGGAGAAGGGTGATAACGCCGCTCTTCCTCTTTAGTACGACACACAATACAAGGGGTGCTCAATGCGACCATCCATTGTATAGACCCCCGTATTAAATGTTTTAATAACTGTCTATCATTATTTAACCATAATAACCCATCCTTTTACTCAAAATACAAGTTTTAACATCGGTTCAATGCTACACATACTCGATCTTCAACACTTATTGTAAACTGCTTCTCCATTCACAATCATAAATTACACTGTAAGGCATTTATCTATGCACTTAATTTATAAAAGTATAAAAGCTGTAGTCCAAACTGATAAAGCTGATTGCAATACTCGTAATTTATTTTATGAAACGTACGTTTATTATTCTATCGGATTATTGTACCTACAAGTTAACATGCCGTGAGAAAATCTTAGGAGGCCCCGGCATTAATTAAAGTAATGGTGTAGAGGAAACATAAAATGTAGGCAGTGGCGAGATAATTAGAAGTCGAATCTGGCGACGCCACGGTGGGGCCACGATAGCGGCGCGAGGCGCGGCCGCGGCCTGCGCGCGGGCATTCGTCCAGCGCCGTCAGCACTGGCCGCTCGCACCTTGCTGCCCCCAACACTTGGAATTGCAAATGCCTTTTATGGTTTCTCTTGTGGACATGGCTGGTAAATAAATATGAAAATCTTCCGAGGTGCTGATTTGCATTTAAGAGCACAGTAGGAACGATTGGTTGTAAATATGCTCACTGTGGGATTCGTACAATATATATAAACGATACAACGTTATTTTTTAACATGTATATTTATCTTTTTGTGCAGATTTATCTGCGCTAAGTTGATCTCCTATTGAAAAGTCTAAGTCGTTAACAGTTAACATGTTAAGTAGTAGGGCACCGTGGATATAAATAATTTACGTTACATTTCAATCGGTTCAACTTTATATACTCACAGCTACATTAAAAATATGTAATTAATACTTGAGCTTACTTTTTAGGGTACCATACCCAAAAGGAAAATCGGGACCCTATTACTAAGACTCCGCTGTCCGTACGTCCGTCTGTCCGTCTGTCTGTCACTAGACTGTATCTCATGAACCATCATAGGTAGACAGTTGAAATTTTCACAGAAGATGTATTTCTTTCGCCGCTATAACAAGAAATACTAAAATCAGAATAAAATAAATATTTAATGGGTCCGATATAACAAACGTGATATTTTTGCCGTTTGTTATTTATATCGGCAACAGGTAGACGCTTGAAATATTCACAGAATATTTAGTTGTATATTCACTGCAAGCTACACACTCTGTACGGTGGCAGGCGAGAACATTAAACAGCTGGCAATTAAAACTTAAACAGACAATGACAACCTAATTATTCATCATTATTCTTGCAAGCTTAATTGATTTATAGTAGAACATTTGAGTCAATAGTTAAACCAAAATAACTTAATAGATTTGCCGTCGCCAAGTTCTTTTATATGGCAGCCATTACTTTATATTGCGTTACAGATAGCAAACGATTTGGACTTGATTTTTTTACCGTTTTACATAATTACAAAATTATGCCTTGTATTTACGAGTATACCGGTCGCGGCCGGCGCGCCCACTCCCGCCGGCTAATAAGAGAATTAGAGAAGCGCAGCGATGCTCCGCGGATAACGCGGTACGTTTACAAGTAGCCGAATAACACTAACTATATAGCCGAATTGCTAATGCCCGTCAACGGCCAATACCCGCGTGAACCTTTCAAATTAGAGAATGCCTTATCGGAGATTATAATCAGTGGTTTCTATTTGTTTTGGTTACAGTAGCAAAAACTTGCTGGTACTTTTGTTATTGTTGGACACCTGTTGCATTTGGAAGTTAAAACACGTTATATAAAATAATTCTGATACTTTACTTTCCGTTGTCCGCCCTTATTTCGGATAGTTTAATATGAAAATAATAATAACTTTAAACTTGACTACGTAGATAAAAGCACAATTCTTTAATTTTCGATAAAAATAAGCTTACTAAAGCTCGGTAAACATGTTAATTGCCCTTTCCGTCTCGAGTGGTTATCTTACAAGTATACGTAATCAATCATGAAATGACCGCACGTAGTACATACGCTTGCGGGGCGGGGGCATGATTGGCGCAACAAGCACAGGTACCGATTTTGGTCAATAATGGCCATAAGTATAGTGAGCACTTTCGCGTACCGAATGCGCCGTTAATAATTGGAGGGTCCGATTTATCACACTGCTGTTCTGCGAAACGCATGAACAGTTCTTGTGCAAGCTTCAGGTCGTGCGCACGAAAATATCTCAAAGAGTCCATGCCGAGTGCACATAATTATAGGTCGAAAAAAGCCTGGGAAGTTTGTCCAACATTATTCCTTTATCTGTGACGCCGTACGACCGTTGCAATCAGGCAAAAAATAAACAAATGAGACACCAAATTTCAAAAGACAGTCCCCTTTCGCCGAGAGACAGTACAGCGTAACAAAGAAGGGTCAAACCTTACAAAGACACGTTCGCGTCTTCCCACACCGGTCATCGTGGGTACTGGCCATCGGTGGTCATCGAATGATTTCTTTAGATAGGCTCCCTAAAATAACCCTTTGCGCGTTCAGATTTATTTGAAAGAAAACATTAAGGTGCGCGTCGCCCCTTTGAAAGGGAGTTAACGGTTGCTATTCATCGCACAGGCTGCAGGTATTGCGCACGTTTATTATGCGTTATAATAGACGAGGGCCGGTGAATGACCTATTAACGGACTTTAAGGATGCAATCGTCTGACGCCGGGGCAATTGCCATTTCGTTATGCATATATGTGTATGACCGGCGCCGGTCTTGTCTTCCGATTACTGAATTAATCAAAATGTAAATACGGAATATTTGTATCACACTATAAAATTGGCTTGTTCGCACTTACACCTGGACGCGACGGTCTGCTCCGGCGCGCGTGTGTCGCCGCCTTTACCGCCACCGCCGCGGCATATATCGACACGCGGAGAAAGTCGACGTGATCATGATAAGCCGCTCCCCGGCGATAAATTTATGCGCCCTTTGTTTCTTTTCAACGATTTATCAAAAATACTGCTTTTGCGACCATACTCGTATGACGCCGTATGTATCTCTTAAGTAACGTCATAAATAGGGCAAGCGTGGTCATAACATGAGCCATTGTCTGCCGTGAACTCGTGAGAATTTTCTAAAGTTTCTCCGGGACACAGTTACCTACACTATGCCTGTAGAAAATTAAGGATTAAACACTTTATCCTCATCCGCATCACCGTAATAATCAGGTACCTACAGTGAACTAAGGGCAACGTTGTTCAAGCGAGGGTTTCAATACATTTACATAATCAATTTGAACGGCGATATTGGTGGAGATGCTTGGCGATAGGTGGTGTTAGGTAGCCTCGGCCAGCAAGCCGACGTGGCGCGACTCAGGCGCGAGCAGGCACTGTTATTACGTCCAAGCCGCTGTAACGAGATAACCGATTGAGAAGAATAATAATAAAGACCGTAATATATCGAGTGCCGTAAATTGCTCGTTTTGTTCACATAGGCCGCGGGCGGGTCAATTTGACCCTTATCGAGAAAATAACTGACGAAAGCGCACTCCCATTAACTGTGCTAAGAAAAAAATAATTATCCGTGATTATGGATGGTTGATAATTGATTGTCGGAGGCCGGTCGCGGCGGAGGGCTCACCGCGCTGGGTTCCATCGTCGGCAACGCGAATGACGCAAAATTCATAATTTCCAAATTAATTAAAAGTATTAATTACAAAAATAAAATCACGTCGGTTATATGAAGTGAATCTCATATTCATATTCATTACTTTACATTATTTTATATATATTAAATTCCTTGACTGTACCAACATATAAGTTTTTTTCTAAATATATAATTATTTGTATTTAATCATACAAATTCACGCTTTGAGTACAGAGTTGTACTACCTACTAGTTATATCAACCATTGATAACCACTTAACCACATTAACCACTCACTGTAAAAGTCAAAATAGAAATACTATCTAGAATTTTTTAAAGGGTTATAAATGTTATAGGCGTACCTAATAGATTGTTTCATATGAGATACGTTGTGTAAATAGGCAATTACATTTTACAAGTAATTCTAACCAAGTCGAGTACGTGTATATTATTTAATTCAGTACTTTTGTTATAAAACTTAATACAAAATAATTGATACACTAAAACTTCCAGTCTTTGAACTTCAATTTATATCAACAATCTGTCTCATTTTAACTAGACTAATACTAATATCTTGTTAAAAAACAATGAGGTTTAGTTAATTTGTAGAAATTATACGCTCTGCGTTTACACGTATATAAGAGTAGGTAATTAGTTTAAGCTAATTTCCAGAAGAACTGCAAAAACATAAAAAACTAATATTTATGTTGTCATATTTTTATGTTCGCCCACTAAATAAACGTGTCAAAAAACAATTGGGAAGAAAATAACTCTATTCTTATTGGACTAAAATCCAATTTGATTATTTAAATTTTTGAGTGTTTTTATAATTTAAAATGAACGTTCGCGTTTCGAAGTGGAAACGACGCGAGCTCGACGACGCGTTGATGTCTTTTCCACCAACTCAGTGAGTTGGTGGAAAATAAAAATTAATCAGGTTCCTTTTTCATAATTATCTATCTTATGCACTATAATTCACCTAAAATGAACATGACATTAGATACTAGCAACTGATAGATAATTATATTTACGTCACCAATAAGCATGGGAATTGGGTTACATGTATAAATAGCATGGGAACTAATTTAATTAACAGATTTTATAGATGAATTCCTCATACAAATGCATCCGTTCGACTTACATAGACTGATAGGCGGGCGCAGCTTAATAGGTAACGGGTCTAGATTGCAAGTTATTTAATTGCTGCTCGCGCTTCCCAATATAGGCAAGTCTAACTACGCGCAAAAATATGGTACATGATGGATTCAATATTCATAAATCTTCGTCATCGCCGGCTCCTGTCCGCCCCGCGCCGCGCGTCCTTTGCCGATATTTGCTTCATCATGACCATCATCCACCAACCCGTAATCAAGTGCATTGTACCTTTCACTCGACAACAATTGGGAATGTCTGCGGTGACGTCACATGCTCGCGGACGCATTTAATGATGCAAGGGATCCCAGAATGGGATCATTCTTTTACCCACAAAATATTGAAGTACTATTAAGTTGGTAATTCCAGTACAAGGCCTCTATTCCTCTTTGTTGTTACCCTTTATGCACTCGTCTTGTTTACAACTTGACCGCCTCTACGTCACGTTAATGAGAGCTATCGTAACGTTAGCAATACGATAACAATTGGGGTCGAAAAGATATTCTCGAATAGATTCTCAGATAGTTAAAGCCAAAGACGTAAAGGGTCACTTATAGAAAATAAATTGATTGAGTTTACCGGTAAGGGCGCATATTCGTGTGATGAGCACGAGTACAAGTTTTTAAGTCTTGGATGGTTATTATATGGAATTAAAACTTAGTGTAAATTTTCTGTATAAAATATGTATATTCATCGTTGTTTACTATCCATGGTACATACAGGCTTATCCCCTTACTTATAAACGTGGAATAAGCTTGGAATAGTTTATGCCATGTTTTGTCCTTATCTGTAATTGTGACATTTGCAACTGACAGAAAGTGACAAAGCATGGCATTAACTATTCTAAGTTTATTCCACGTTTATAAGTAAGGGGGTTAGAGTTTAGTTTGCGACTACTTGTCTTTTCCGTTGTTAAAAATGTATAACATAAACAATAACTTTCTAAAACGCAAGATTAGATATTTATTTAGACACCAGGATACGAAAATTAATAAAAAAGAGAAATACTGGCCGTATTTCCCAACCGCATAACTTTTTTCCCGGTGTAGCTAGGAATCTGATTTTTAAAGATTATTTAAGTCTATCTATATTTAATCTTTTAACTACCAAAACTCTGAGTCAAGTAAATTATATGAGCATTCACAAAAATAGTGCATCCAAAATTAAATAAAATGAAATTGTTATTTATTTTATAATCTGATGTGTTTTTTTGAGTCCGGTCATTCATTTGTTTATCACCCATTTGACATTTAACAGAACTGTAACATGCAACGAAGCCGTGGTGAAAGTTTACTCAGCAATCAAATATTTTAAATCAGTTCATCGATGTGTTGACGCGAGCACTAAGAGACCGAGCGTCACTCGACGGAGGAGGTGCGCGCGGCGGAGAGTTTCTCACTCGAGGTGTAGAATATTTTTAGCCTGGCTGCAACTACAAGTAAAGTTGCTGTACGGAGATACTGCCGTAAATCATGGCATTTGACAGCGTTGATAAATTGTCCCTATCCTAGGTAGAAATCACACGTGACCATATATGAACACAAATAAATACTGTCCCCATGCATTATTAATAATACAGATCTCATAACGCGTGATTCAAAATGTCCTTTCCAACATAATAGTTAAAGTTTTTTTGAAATCACTTTTATGCGCTTTCAGAACTTCAAATTACCCACAGTTAGAAAATTCTACATAAATGGTTCGATTTGCAAAATAAGACAAGTAAATATATATAAATGACTTTCTAAATGCGTCTAGCAAATATAATCAATCGGTAATTATTTTCGCTCGACATTGTAAGGGAATGGACATGTAATTAAATGAAACAATTAATTAACTAGGCTCATAAAGTAAGTGAATGATTTCATAGCGGGTAGCATCTTTAATACTCCCCGAAATCGTTAAGATAATTGCATATTACGAGCCCGCGTTATGAAAGTCTTCAATTATGAATTTAAATTGAGCTATTTTAACGTTATATCCTCAAGAAACCATCCCGTTTATATACGAGCACGTTAAAAACATTCTCGCGTCACTTATGGGACCAATTCTAAATTTTTACGTAAGTAATGTAAAACCATGCTATGGACTATGAAGTTACGGACAAAAGATGACAAAATAATGACGATTCGGAAAAATAAAAGAGTACTATTACAAGAGAACACACTAATTCAGAAAAGGACTCCTATATATTTGCCAAATTATCAGCTAAATTATTGAGCTGTGAGACAATGAGTTAACGCCATCCTAACTCGCTGCACTTCTGAGAGCACGCGTCCGTTTATATGACAATGTAAACGAAGTCGCGCTGTTAATTGTGTACGTTGCATGAATTTAAAAACGCATGGCATTTAAATGTCAACTCGGTCGCCATTTTAGTTCGACGCAAGAGAGACTATCACCTTGAACACGACTTAAATCTGACAGCGTCGAATGTCGCTCTCGCCTGGACCAATTAATATTAAAGTAGGTATCTCTAGTTTTTGTCGCATCAGTCGCATTTATGATCGATTATAATCGTCGAGATATTTTTACATTAACTGCTTTAATTGACGCCAAGGTACATACCTAAAATTAAAAACCTGTATTTAAAAAAAATATGATCGCAATTAATTTATTTACCCAACTGTACGTGAAAGCGGGCATCATCTGGGCTCTTGACGTATTGCGAAAGTTTTGCAGAAATTATGCGGTGGAGCCAAGGTAGAGCAACGCAGAGCGGACCCGAAATATAACGCGCCGGCGGCGGCCGCAGATAAGCTTCTAGAACACCTTCGGTAACAAGAAAAATGTGTGCCGGCACTAACACCGCCATCGTCTGCAGATAGCTATCGTCTCTTTCTTTGCACCGCTAAATTACGCTTCTAGTAGCTGTGTAGCGCGTTTACGACGTGCTTTGGAGATGCCACGGTGTGGCCGTAATGGCTATTGCAATATTATACGGTCAGATGCCTCAGCGATACCCATATTCTCTGCCATATAATTTTTGTTCATGAAAAGATACCTCACTTAGGGTCACAGAAAATTGTACGAATGATATTATGGTATCTTCATTATCTACTTCGTCATCACAACTTTCTTGGAAGACGTAAACATATAAGTATTATATTTATACTAAGCAACCGTGGCATTATAGTCATAAAAGTAGAAACAAAACTTTTAAGTATTCAAGCTCCACTGCTAGGACTAGAAAAATATGTATTATAGCTACATAACTATAGCGTTAAGAACAGACCACACACGCTCGGTGTCTTCTTAAACTTGCATAGAAAATACAGGGTGTCATAGAACTCAACTTACCTAATTATTACAATACAAACATTACTCATTCAAACGGTTCAGAACATACATGAAACTCTTCGAAATGTCTAATAGTTTAAGAGTAATTAACATTTTAACTTATACTATTACTAAACATTATAGCTAAGCGTGTGACGCGCTTCGGGCGTTAATGGATCTAGATAATATTGGCTCCCCTTGAAGATCGCTTTTAGGTTTAGTGGCAATTCCGTAAATAAGGTAAATTTCCCAACAGCTTCTAGGTAATTGAGAAAATTAGCCAAGCGGTTGTTAACAGACGTAAAACTGTAAATCAACTTTAGTAATCAGACGTATTAGATTGGTTTTCTTGTAGATTATTAAAATTAATTTCCTGAAATTACCGTTGTAAAAACAAAAGGGAAACAAACAATTAGTTAAAATAAATCAAAGTTTAGATTCTGTATGAATTACGTATGACGTGTATTTTTTTTTTCATGTAAATATTTATAAAGACCTAAAGAATTTGGTTGTATATTAATTAAATGTTTTACACGTATGAAATCAACGTTGAATTGAATTGCCTGCCGACCGGCCGCTCCCCCCGAGCGACCGGCGCGGCGCCGGCGCGCGCGCCGCCGCCGCCGTGCTGCCTGCGCAGCTCCACTAATACATGTGCCAATTCCTCAATCACGATCCTTATCTTGGCAGCTATGTTTGAAGTCAATAAGTTACTTGCACGATTGCAATAAGTCGAAGGTATTCATGTTTGTTTATTTTGTTTTCTTATGGATGACTGGTCATTCTAAGACATAATTAATTCGCCATGGTTGTATTATATTTTACGAGTAGTTTTGGATGATTGGTTAAACAAAGTCTAAATGAACATGGTCCTTACTAAACAATTGAAGCTACATGCTCTTAGTTTTACCGATTCGTTAATTATGAGTGTTATTATTTAAAGAGATATAACACACACGGTTCCTCTCGAGTAATGGTTCACTGTAAAATTAATTGCATAATTTTTCTTTCGAAACTTTCATGCATTCGAATGCAATAAACACTTCTGATCTTGATGCCACGCCAGTGCGGGCTACCAATTACACTTTGTATAATATGAAGTGCTTGACGTTTTGCAATCAAACGACTAAGTGCGGAAGCGATCAGCTTTAGGCTCGCTGATTAATCAATCATAAACGCTGTCGTAAAACTATCATCCGTCCGCGGGAGATGGGTGCCCCCGCGCCCCGCACCCCCGCGCCCCGCGCCACCGACGTTACATTACCTACACCTCTATGTTGCTATAAATTTTATGGAGCCTCAATTTTGGTAGCTAATTAAAACCTATGATGGTCGCTCCGGAGTTCCAATCGCCCGTGAGAGAGTTGGGAATAAACTTCTTGAGAAGTATTTTTTCAAAGTCTTCGCGTCTTTGAATTTAAACATCGTCAAATACTCCAATGGATCTTAAAACAGTGAAGGTCCTGGGGCAACGAATGGAAGCTTATTCCACTTCAAAATCCTCACTGTAAGATAATTGTAGGTATAATGTAAGTGGCCCTTAGTCTTTACTTGCTTGGCATAATGTTTAAATATAGCCTAAGTAGGCTCTAAGGTGTATGTTTTAATGAAGTACATGTCGGGTACGTACAGAATTCAACGGGACCCAGCGAGGTAATATTTATAGTGACCCGGCCGGTCAAGCGGCGCGCCGCGGCGCAGGCGCGGCATTAGTTAGCGCGGTGTAAATTACCCTCGGCATTGTAGCCCATGACCTATTAAGCCGTTAGATTTTAATAATCGTTAGATTAAAATAAATCGTACATTTCCAATACAATAAACAAGTAAAGGCTAGTCGCAATTAGAGATACCTCGGAAAGACAAATTGAAATCAATATAGAGTACGCAGATTGCATAATTCTGATGGTCTGCCGTCGCGGTTATCTAGCCGCCTTATGGGGCAGGTCACGCCTTGTGCATTCCTACATTTTGCCAATCATAACACGACAACGGTATTATAAACAAATAATATTTTCTGTTATTTTAATCGGTATAAAAGCCGGTAGTGCAAAAATATAATAGTAGATTGTTAACTAAGGGATGAAAGGCAACTATTCACACGTCGTTTTTCTCTCGCTATGCTAGAGCGCCAATATTTCAAGTGTGAAATAAATGGTAATAAACACTCAACATGTCGACTATGACGTAACTTGATAATAAAGCTTACAGAAGTAAGACTCAGTATTGACAGAAATTTTAGTAGGTAAGCACATGATAAAAATGGTCCACACACATGCATTGAATTGAGTAAAAATGGTCCATACACAATCCTTGAATTGAATGAAGTTGGTAAGTTTTTAACAATCTTACTACAGAGAGGCTGTATACGTTTCGGCTACAGGTCCATATAGACAGTTCTTTCGTTAAATTACTTTTCTTCCCTACGATTGACATGAATATCACTTTAATCCCGCTTCTAAGATAAAAACTACTAAGTATCAGAGTATGAGATATGACAAAAAATAAAAATTATATGGAACTCTAAGGTTGTACTATGGATAGTGCACACCAAACCATATCGGTTTAAAAAAATCTCGGGTTTTTGTATACCTAGTTTCGGCCGAGAGCTCTAATGCAAATCGTTTCTGAATACTTACAATCACTTACAGCAATGAAACGATGTAAGCAATTTTCGGAAAAAAACTAGTTGGTTTGATTCCCGAATCATACAATTTAGTTTTAGTTTTTTCTAATAGTTTCCAAACTAGGGAGTGCCTTCTCGAGATCTCGGTTTTCTCTCATCTCGGCAGAAAAATTACCCAGATCTCGCGAGATTAACGAGATTCTTCAGAAGCATGAATACACGTGTTTCTGAACTAATTGTACTGCAGTGGTGAACAGGGCGGAGGTGAGAGGTTGCGCGGGACAAATTCTGGCTCGTTTACCTGTAAAACTTGTCATTTCGTAGGTAATTGATATGTTTTATAGTTTTATTTATTAAGTCTGCAAAATGTAAAGCCGTTCAACGGACTTATATTTTCTTAAATAACTAAAATAACCTTATTTGTTTAACTTTTACACAAGATAGAAGACAGATTATAAGATAAAAGTTGTTATACCTTTATAAATTAATAATATATCAAATTTGATTAAAAAAACGTAAAAATTCCTCGCCGTAATCTCGCGAGACTTCATTCCCTATTCCGAACTCTCCATACTGACCCATTTAAACTGATCACCCTGTGTAGCTATTGCATGATTCATTACATTCGCAAAACGAATCGTTTCAAATATTGTCTCATTAATAACAGAGTCCGCTGTGCTGGCGCGGCGGTGCGCCGGAGCAGCCACGAAGCACAATTTAGTCACGCAATTATTCCGCGCGGCCGCCGACACTCGTATCTTTCAATTTCTATTACACTCAGGATCATTTGCATATAATCGACACCGCGCAAATTCAGCCTCTGATCGACGTACATACATTTAAAGATCAAGAAACTTAAAAATTTCTCCACACGATCGCCATTAATCAAAAGCTAACGTCCAGCCAGCTTGCAATCGTATCGAATCGTTATCAAATGGAATAAA
This sequence comes from Acleris laterana, assembly GCA_963966035.1. Taxonomy (NCBI): domain Eukaryota; kingdom Metazoa; phylum Arthropoda; class Insecta; order Lepidoptera; family Tortricidae; genus Acleris; species Acleris laterana. Next base: position 10,736,561 of record OZ014440.1, read on the forward strand.
TTTATTTAATGAGGCATCTAAGTGGTTCGTTTAGTGCGTTGTTATAACCGAATCACGTTCGTTTTTCAGCTGGCGGCGAACAGCGGTGACGGATGGCGACAAGATACGGCGCGGAGATTTATGCTCGGAGTAAATTAGCGCGAAGGGCGGCGCGTCTAGGACGTCGCGTGCGCATGACCTATCGCCCGATCGCTTGATACGCGACATGCACATTGTTTGTGCTCGACATTACAAATGGCACCTCCCACTATTGAAACCGAAGTCGTGTGTAGGTCTGATGCTAATCTCAACAGCCGGGCTAATGTCTCCTTGGAGTTGTTATCTTCGGTGTGACGAAACACTTTAGAGCTTATGCCATATAAAGTAACAATTAGGACACATCATTCTCGGATTTTTTACAGTGTATGGACGTTTGAAACCAGGAATCTATCGAATATGATGATTATGAAAAATATTGAAATATACTTATGCCATTTTAAACATCAAACTTTATGACTTTTTCATTTTAGTAATAAATATCTGATGGTTATTGTATAAACAACAAAGTTTATATACTTAACATCTAAAACAAAATTCGCAGTTGTGGAAATCGCATTTTAAATTCGGATGTGAAGACTCGAAATAGGTTTTGGATATATTCAAAAAAATGGAATCTTAATCCCAAATTGTTAATAACAATGTAACTTACGATACATATCCGTTTTATCTTCAAGTGGTTTGATCAAGTATTAATTATTAAGATATCATTGATAAAATATATTATTCACATTTAAATTTTGTTTAGGTTAATGATAGCGATGGCATGATACCTAATGTTTATTTGGGACGAAAGTTTTTTTTCAAAGTTTAGTCCCTGAGACAGACACGTCGAAGCTATTTTACGAGTGCTAATTAAGCTTCTTGTTCACTGACTTCATCCTGAAACTAATAATTAGCCCGAGCGGGGTTTTTACCCGCGCCGCCCGCGAACAATGGGAACGTGACCGCACTGGCGATCTCCCGCCCCGCGGCCCGCGCCTCCCGTCCTCACAAACTAAAACAAACTTTCACGTCAAAACATTAATTTCAATTAAACATTCATTTTTGTAACAAAAATCAAACTGCAAGTATAACACAGCAAAGCTTGTAGCCTAGTTGGTGTAATTCGATTCCATCAAATATACGAAGAAATGTCACTGTCACAATAACATATGTCTGTATGATGGTCCAGATGCCACCAACCCTCTCTCAATTATTAAAAAATATAATTATCTTACTGCAGGTGAAAAACTTAACGAAATTCCTGTTTTTGTAGTGGTCTAGTGGTGTAGAGAATTAAGGGAAGATACGTCCATATTCAAATACTTATAGTCTCCATTTTCTGTATAAAGACGCTATACACTGGTAAACATCTTAGCTTAAGTGTGCAAAATGTGGTTACAAAATTATCAACAAGTTTTTAGTGTTGTTGGAAATTCTGTAGTTCTGCCTACCCCACTCGAGTTTATGTATGTATGTATGTATGTAGACACTACACAATTACATAAACGTAGGTATTTCTCTCGTATGCTACTTTGATTCTTAAATGCTTGTTATGTATCGAATTAAACATTTATGCTATATTAAAGACTAAGTAAAAAGTATCCTAATTGTTTCACTCTTATTAGTGAGATTGTTTAACGCCCCCACAGCTCAGTTAGGATGCTACATTCAGGATAATGTAAATACGCCTTGAAAATAGCCAACACAACTAGGTAATGGTTATTCTTTTTCGAATTTACGTATTTTAAACATAATAATTAATAATATACGGACATCTTCAAACGATAATATTATTGTATCAAAACGTATACAACGTATCAAATGTTACCCAGACCTAAAGTTTTACCATTGAAATATAAATATTTCTGCCACAAAATTGCTTCAATTAAATATTTATCTATACGACTGGTGTTTATATAAGCAAGTTTATTAAAACAGAGCATTTAAATGTTATTCTTAAAATTACTAATAATTAATTACTTACGTGCATTCCTTCGTAAAGAGTCCATTTACTAATTTTGGAATGTTTCATTTCAATGACAACACCGTGGATTTGATGGAATCTAATTACTTGTGAATACGAGTTTAGTAGCAGTACCTTCGAAGCTATAGCGGTACTGGGTTCGATTCCCGGTACGAGTATTTTGTTCCTGATTTATAGAGGTTTTGGTGTTTTAAGTATATAAGTATGTTTATTGCTCTCTAGTACCCATAGTACTTACAAGCCTAGAGCTTAGTTTCGGACTAGGTATTTATTTGAAATTGTCCCGTGACATATTAATACTATTTGAAAATGTACATACTAATAATATAAGGTAAATATGAAAGTTACTTTATCTTCTGGTTACGCTTTCTCGGCTAAACCGCTGAACCGATCTCGATGAAATTTGGGATAATGATAGCCTGAACTTCGAGATACTAAATATTTTACCGCGAGTAGCGAATAGCGACTTCTACGCGGACAGAGTTGCTGGTAACTGCTTGTATTATTGTATGTCTCTACACAAATATCTCACAAAACTACTTCCAATTTCAGTTCTGAAATTGAGTTCATATACTCGATGGTCACAATTTCAGTCCAAAATTGAATTTTTATTCCTTAGGGTCTCAAGGAATTTAAACGTGACCTAAGGTTTTAAACGAGTAAAACATTGAATGAACGTCAAATCAAAATCACTGCAGGTATCCTAAATATCCTGGGTTCCATTCCCAGTGAGGGCGCGAATCATCTTAGCGGTTTTTTGCATAGATGTTAAAGTTGGAGACTAATTTATTTTTATGAAATACGGATAAATTTGAGTTAATTGACGAAAACGATAAAGAATTGCCTATTAAAGTTTAAATTTTAGTGAAAAATTATATTTCACGAATTCAGTTTTCTTTTCCTGCGGACCAATGGGAATTTTTCAACAAAACTTGGCACAATTGCAATGGTATTGAAAAAAAACCAACTCATAATCTTAAAGGGCATTTTTTCTTCTCTTTACAGCCATTACAATTTTAATTTCGTCTAATGCACATTGGCAAATGTTTCGTAGGAACTGTCGTGGTGTTTTTTCTTACGAATGAATATCTACAAGGACGTGTTGTTATCCTAAATAACTGTAATGTAATCGAAACGAACCAGCCCGAACTCAACTCACACTTGACCATTTTCTAGTAATTATTCGTTTTATGGGGAACCCCTTTATTATTTCACGTTCTAGATTTTCTTTATTTGTTAGTAAATCCGCCGTAACATCACGTATTCTGGATAAAAATACACGTGACGTTTTAGAAAAAAATATGGTTACTCATGACGAGATATCCTCATATCTCGCAGATAAATAATTTAGTTTCCAAGCCAATACGAATAAATACCATCACCGATTTGCAATAACGATCCGTAACATAACAAAGTGGTGTATATACATATGCACTCGTGCTCGTACTTTGTAACAAATGCAATAAAACTGTTCACGAATACGACTGCTATCATCGCGCGATGCCGTCTATAAAATATACCAAAATGCTCGTAATCGAGGTTATTTTTCTTTCGTCAATAAGAAAGGATTTTTACATGCATATAAATTTAAGATCGGAATGATGCAATTCGGACGGTTTTAACTGCTATTCAAAGCATATTGCACAAATTGGAAACGAACATGTAGCGAGCGCCTGCGCTCCTGGCTCCGACCGACGACGGCGGCGTAGCGCCGCCTGTGCAGTTCGCTGCGTGAATAAAATACGAACCAAAGCGCTATAAAACCATCTTATCCACATTTTCAAATAACGACTCTCAATAAAACCTTTATGGTAGTATGTACTAAATGACCATAAATTCTATAGATTAAGGTCAATAACGCGAGGAATATCATAACTGCAAAAAGCAAGTGAACCAGACTTATTCAATGCTAGTCGCATTAAATTGACTGTAATAGGAGTCCCGCTAATTTAACGAATAATAATAATACATTATAAATAAATCGTCGATTAGCCTTTGGATATTTGTGATACACATTCAACTAAGAAAATAAGTAATACCAATACGGAGATACACAGAAATCTGAAGTCGTATTGACCAAGACTCCGGAGAAGCGAGATCATTTGAATAAGTGATAAGCGGCGCCATCTGTCGGAGTCTAGCCGAATTACAACGTACCTACACGCACGTGCTCCGAACGTACCATCTGTTGACAACATTACGTAGCTTTTCGTACTTCCTATTACTGATTGCCTTGCCTCGTATGGTCCGGTTTTATAAAAAGCCCGTTAGTAAATTATCAGATCAAATTTTAGTAACTTTATTCAATTTTTGAAACTCGTGATCGAAATTTGATCTAACGGTTATTTATGAAACCCAGCCTAAAGAGACTAGAACTTCGTACTTTTGAACCGACTTTAAAAGAAGAGGAAGTTCTCACTTAATCGGATTTTTTAACATCCCGCATTATAATTGAATTACGTATTATTTATGTGATCTGAAACTTTTTTCTAAAATGCACTTTTTGAACCTGAATTCATGTGAGTGTACTCGTTTAGTGTGCAGTCAGCATCAAAAGTAGCTAAGCTCAAAATGATCTAGGCGCGACGTATTCTCTTGACAATAGAGTCGAGTGCAGATTTTAACCTCTTCGGTTGCGTAACTACTTCTGCTGTTGACTGTAGGTTATAATTACATTATAGAATTATAATATACGTAGCAAAATCAATGTAGTCATGAGTCATGGCATGACCAACAGAAGGGATACATGGCGTATATAAAAACGGAATAAGTTGAGCTTTATTTTGCTTTAGAAAGCTCGCGAATGATTGGCAATGGCGGACAAGGCATGTCGCAGGCACTCTCGAATGCCGGCCACGTACCTTATTGAATTATATAAAATACGGGACATTTTAAGCGCCTATGTATTTCACGAGAAAGGCTCTCTTGTCTCTCATATCAATAGAGGTTCATAAGCATCGTACATTGAAATATGGTAAGGTTGATACCAAGATCACTAATTTAGAGTCTCAACTTATTGGTAGTTAGATAAGGTCAATTCAATCTTACCTATTATCTTATTTAGTAAACAAGCTTAAAATGCATCTTATTGGCTGAAACAGCCGTTTTCTTGTAAAGAAAGCAACAGACCACATTTGGCACATTGCTTTTGCAATTTAACCAGATGGATGGTTTCATTATTGTTAGTCGAAGTACATAAGTGTTCACTAAATAAGACAAGTAAGTTTGAATGGACTGTACGTACTATTTAGAAGCTTAGACTAAATCTATGTTATTTTAAACAAGACAATTTCTTACTTGAACGGAACGGTGAACGGAGATTAGATAGACCTTTAGTTAAATAGGACGAGAAATGGAAATGATTAAGTTGTTTAACTCTGTCAAAAGAAAGTGCGAACGTACACGTAGGTAGCCATTGCATGTTAATCCAAAGAACTAATAATTCACTCTTAAATCCGCCGGAACATTTTGATAGTCGATTACAGTTGATCAGTTGTTGCTAAGTCGAGGTCTACCTCGTATTAAACACTTGCGTTAGAGATTACTGCCGGCCGAATATCTTCTTAGTTAGCAAATACAAAAGAGATATTCGTAAAGTTTTTAGTAGATAATTTAATAGTGGATTGTTCAACAATGGACTAAAGTAAGCCAGTTTAACCACCCGAGCAAAACGAGGGAGGACAAGGTTCGAGTGTGTCATTATGGCTTTGTATTCTTCAGTTAAACACTCTACTTTTCACTTAGATTGCCGGCAAAAATTGTTGATTATTTATCAAGGGAGAAGAGACATTTAGCCACCCGAGCAAAGTTTGTTCGAGTGTCATTGTAGCATTTTAGTCAAAAGTTAAATTTGATTGCACGAAAATAAATCTTAAATTAGAATAGTTTTACTTAGAGACATAAAAATTTCAATTTAATAGCGCTATCATTTTTACTCTCAACCCATCACTGTAATGGAGAAATAACCAACAACAAAGTCGTTTTTGGAGTAAGAACATAACAAATAGACCATAGACAACATTTCCGCCACGATCAAATGGCAACATGTATCTGGCTATTTGTACTTTCCCATTTTTTTTTAACTTTTATGGAAATAAAAAATTAAAAGTACTATAGTACCTGGGGAGTAAAATGTCACTTTAGTCCCATAGGGACTAAATAGCTTACTTTAATCCGCCTATAAATGGCTATAAGCGGATAAGTGAAAATACTTTTTAAATTACCTCTAAAAGCAATTTAAAAATAATTTATTTATGTGCCTTGTTATACATTCGTAATCGGTAATAGGCAATATTCAGTACTTTTTTACAGCTTCAATAAAAGCTGATTCATGTAACAAACAGTTGAGGAAAATTATTTTTGGAAAAGCTATAAAAATAACCAGATATAAGCTAAAAAATTATTTGTTCCTATCTCTTTCTAGCACAACAGAACTTATCATGTAGTTTGGATGGCCGACGTGTTACATGACGTCACAGCTCACAGTATATATCGGCTCTCTCTGTCTATCCCTGCCTGATTCGTATTTCTTGGAAAATTTAAATTTCACTTAATTGGTGATCTCGTTTACGGTATATTCATATTTTGATAAAAAATGCGATTTAAAAAATGCATGCATATTCCTTACAAATAATTATTAAAGTAGTTAATTCTTTGAAACACCGTTTTAATTTTTTAATTTTAATTTTTCATACCTAAACTCCCTTTCCCCGCGTGGTTTCCGGGTTAGAATAGTGCCACTCCGTGTTCTCCCGTGGATGACTAAGGGAATAAAGGCTGTGTAGTACTGTTAGGCGATGGGCTTGCAACCTGTCACTAAAACACTGGTAAACATCTTAGCCTAACTGTCCAAAATGTAGCTACAGAATTACTAACAAGTTGTTAGTAATTCTGTAGCTCTGCCTACCCCACTCTGGGAATAAAGGCATGAGCTTATGTAGGTATGTTTGTACCAAAACTGTTTCAGTGTTAAGATTATGCTTAAGTTTCTGTATTTATTGCCAATCGACATATTGGTGTTCCCAGACAATAACAGAATGAATACATAGTAATAGGCTGGTAAGAAAATTGGAAGAAGTAATTTCTTAATTAGTTTCTCCTTGATTTTTCATGTTTTTTGTCAAAAGCTCGTTACTCTACGGTGACTTAATAAGTTTAATGAAGCCCATCCATTATTAATGGATGCCAATGCCAATACCGTAAGGGATGGTCAGCAAACAAATAAATGACAATAAAATCGTAAAATAATTTAAAAAATGTAAAATTTTAATCAAAACCGGTTTAAAATTTAAAGTTAAGAAGTCAAAGATGAATTGCGTCATCTCAAACCCATCTTACTACTTAATTAGATAGTCAACTGGGCAACTCGGCGTCAATTTCAACAGAGCCAAAACTGAGTGTCATTACGATGACTTCTTAACCATTTTCCTACAAAACAATTGATTGAATTAACCTATACCTATTTTGAGAGGCTTTTAATAATCAAATATCTAGATATTCAGCTAATAAGTTTTCAGTCTTATATAATAAAAAAGAAAGGCAGCCTGCCTAGGTCTGCCTCAATTAAAAAAAAGTTGACAATCGATTTGACAGAAAATTAAGACGAACGCATTTATTTTCGCTTGCTAATACTAAGTACTTAAAGCCGTTTTTCATTGTTTTTTAAAAATAATTTTCACTAGAACTATGTTTTTAATTATGAACATGATTTCTCTATTACTTAAGTTTTATAATTCAGAAGTGTTTAAGGAACTCCACAGTTAAAATAGTGTTGGAAGCTGCGCCGGCGCGGCTGCTGGCGGTACGCGGCCGCGCCCGCGATGGGCATGCGCGCTGCCCACCAGCGCGCCTGTTTGTTCCTCGCAGCGCTGTGATGATTGTGTTTATTCTCGGGACTCGGCTACAAATACAGCATAAAACAATGCAATCGCTTTAAGTATAAGTAATTTTATCTCGATTGGAAGTCTTTTTCTGTTAAATAAGTCAATTATTTACTTGGTGCATTATTTGTTAACAACATTTACTGACAGCTTCGTGATGTTATTTTACTTTATTATTACCCAATATTTACCCATTACCCAAGTATTTACCCAAGTCAGTTGGTCCACTGGAATCTTAGTTATGTAGTTATTTTATTAACGATGTTTTGTTTTAAAAAATCTAATAAGTAGGTATATATTTTGTGTTATTGTGTGAATCAGAAGTTAATCGAACAACTATATTCTGTACCTACTAGGTCGATGAATAGGCTGGGCAGACTCAATCGCGATTAAATTTTTTAAATGTCCCAATAATAAGTACTTACCTACCTATCGTGACTGCTGAGCGGAAAAGAAGCAATAACAATATTTAAGTTAATCGTATAATGTACACCTTATATCTCATAATTACACCGTTTCAAAACTTCTGTCCCGGGGAGTTAAACATTCTGAATACGCGTGCGTTGCAAAAGTCGCCTATTATACATAATTATGCGGCCGCATAAACCGAGCACTTTGCTGCTCGAATCCCAATTACGCTTAGCGGGGCTCTTAATATTGTTCATTATGCTAAGGAAATGACAAGATTTTGCTAGAATCCATTATGCTTATAAAGTTAAAGGCGGCGCCGGACGCATATGGCGCTAGCGGTGCCAGCGAGCAGGGACGAGCGCTGACCGCCTAATGCTGCTGTAATGGGCACAGCTTCCTCTACGCTCACCATTTTTGATGTTGTTATGATCATAGGTGTCAATCGATTTAATGATCATAGACAAAGAAGACATGATTCGCGGAATTAAATCAATCTTTGATCTGATTATAATAGCGATACCGTTCATATTTACGTTAGGCCGGTAAATTATTTACTTACTACTAAATAATATTATATTTCTAATACAGAAATCGGTCTCCTTCCATTTTATTTATTCCTAATATCAGTTTTAAAGTGCTACAGCAGTAGATCTTTTGTTTATCGTTATTTCGAGCCTCAGTGGCAGATAATTTGCCTGACTATTAACTGTGCCGTCCTTACGAAGCGTCGCGGACCGCGATGCATTTGATAGCATCTCTAATCCAACCGCCATGCGGCAGCCTGACGCTTAATATTCGCATATAGCGAATAAATTCAATACTTTATGATAAGGTCCGCAATAAAGACACACAGGTAAAGGTCGTGTTCATAAGCCTTGCAACAATATTTAAATGAATTAAATTGAACAATAAAAGCTCTATAAAATCTGCATCTGCAAATACTAATGGGCCGAATTTTGTTCACATGTACTTACGTATTTCTTCAGGCTTAAGGATAAAGTCAATTTATCACTGGCTGGCTGTGCTGCATTTTTTTTAGGCGCTAAGCTTACTATGATAATTGAACACTTCATTAATAAAGGTAACAAAAAAAACAATTTCCATATTGGAAGTAGCAGTTTAGGCAGCCAAATAATTTGATTAATAAGTAATTAGATTAGAGACACCACTGTTTTGCATAAACTGAAATTCTTCTTACTATTTCTACTTATTTTGAATAATGTCACGCACGTAAGAATACATAATGTACTCGTATTATCGTTCATGTTGCATCTCTAGTTGTTTGTAATTTTCCGTTGCTACATTGTATTTGATTATCCAAAAACGGAGAGCACACACACACATTAAATCACGCCTGTTTCCCAGAGGGGTAGGCAGAGACCACTTCTTTCCACTTGCTACGATCTTGACAAATTTCTTTCGCTTCTTCCACATTCATACATCGAGTCATGCACGCACGTCGGTTTCGGGTACTTAAGATTCGGCCCTTTTCCAGTATTTCACCCATTTGACTCGAAAAAGTACGCCTAGGGCGGCCCCTTCCGACCCGGAGAGCGTGAAGGATAATCCTAGAAAGATTCTACAACGGATAATATATACCTTAAGTAAATAATAAAAAACCGGACAAGTGCGAGTCGGACTCGCCCACCGAGGGTTCCATAAAAAGGTACGCGTAACAGTGCAAACTGTTATGTAGTATCTAGTATCTACACCAAAATTATTAATTTATTAGGAAAGGGTTTTTTTTTCTTTGTCATAAATCGAAAACTATACGTCACAAAACTAATTAAAAATCTGTTTAAGCTTGTGCCAATGAAGCCCTTTCATATGATACCCAACATCACACGGTTAACTAAATTCAAAATTTGAACCGCCGTTTCTCGCATAAAGACCCTGTTTTTTCTGATTTAATTAAAAATGTATAGTTTTCAGACTTTTCGCTATATTTGTAGTATAAGACGGTAATACTTGCCAAATTTCATAGTTTTAGGTCAACGGAAAACTCCCTATAAATTTTGATTCCCTTGCGAGTGTCAAAATATACGTTTTTTTGCTGCATTAACGGCCGTATCTTTTTTCTACGTTAACTTAGAATATTTGTTTTTTCACAGCTTCAAGGGACTGTAGATGTGTATAATGGCTCAATTCGATACCACTACGCGTTCCCGAGATACAGGGTCTTGGTTGACAGACAGACGGACGGACTATCAGAGAACAATGTGATCCTATAAGAGTTCCGTTTTTTCGTTTTGATGTACGGAACCCTAAAAATATGAAAAGAGGCTTGTAGAAATCAACGTTAATTTGAGTTGAAGGTTAAAATGATTAGACGTGTACCTACAGAAATTAAATTTGATGCTAGGTTCATTACTTCAAATAACTATGGTATGTCCGTATGTGTCCTAATGCATGATCATCTCAGTTATTTATCAGGGAGGTTTCTCAAATTTATAAAATGGTTTTTTATATCATTTTCGGTTTTTAACTTTTGTAGGATATGAAAGCCGTAAAGAGAACTCCCGTTTACATTACACATACTATTATGTCGTCTGTCTGTCGGTTTATCTGTGCCTTATGAGCGTCCAAGACTAACTTACAATCGGACTGACAGGCCTAGAGGGACGCAAACTTTGATGATACACCAAGGGATGGTCAAAGAAACCCTGGGACGCCTTAAACACAATGTTGTTGCGATTTCCACACTGACGAAGATCATTTATTGCTTGTTAATAAAAGATTTTTCGTTTAATTGCAATAGTACCTACATACTTTAAATTATACTTATCAGTAGTAATAGGAGGACTCCATTTTATCTAAGTAATAGACCTACTATTATTAACTTTTTTAAAATATTGTTACTGTAAAGTGTGAAAAAATCACGTGTAAAAATAAAGTGCATTGTACATTACTAAGTAGCTCGAAGCCTGCAGCGTCGGCTGCAGAGCTCAGGCATAAGGGCGTTCGTTCATACTCCATACATCATCTTCTTCGTTCGCATCAACGCATGTAAACACTTCGGCAGTCAGCATTAATGTATTTCACATAATTCTGAGCAATAAAAATCGATGATCTTGGTATTCTCATACGTGGCGGAGATACAAATTGGTGTTGCAGTATTTAATGAGGAACATTAGCGTGTAAGCGGAGGACGTGCTCCGCCCGATACCATCTGTGGCGCTCATTACTACTTTTGCCCAAGTATGGCTGCGACGTCGCCGTCGTGGAGTTTTCTTCATGATTTACTTTACTCATTTGAGAAAAATATTCCAAGTTCTTCAATTACTTGCCATCATTTTAGGCCTCTTTCGTTTAAACTCGATGTTAAAGAGCCAAAAGAGAATTAACTTGACCTATTTGCATAAAACATTTATATTATCAATGCAATTAAGTACCTACCTATAACAAGAATTTTATAATCTAAGCATTGCTTATTTATTTCATTTCTGTATACCGAATAGGTATGTAGATAGCGTTTTGTTTTTTCAATTCTGATTTTGATATTTAATTTATTACGCTTGTTCAGAAACATTTAGCATAAATTAGATAAAAGGCACAATTTGCTAAGTTATCTATCTAGCCTTTGCCCCAGTAGGTAAGTCTAACATAGTTATCAAGATTCAGTTACTGCCTACGTCGTGCTACCAATAATATCTAGTGCAACTCTCGCACTAAGGAACTATGTTAAAATAAAAAATACCCTCGCTTTACTAGCGCGTATTAAAAGCAAGTGTATACCTACATTAATGAATTACACCGTTCATAAATCGCTGTTTACGACCGTGAGTGGAAAACGTGAAGGGAGAGCTTTCAAGCTACCTAATGACTGCATGCATAGGCGTAAGGTTGACCCCGGCAGAGGGGTCTTGCGCGTCCTCGGCAGTGTACAATTGACCCCTAATTTCCCACACTTGCTATGTTTAGTTACAAACCTCTATTAACATTAAACCTTAAAGCTAAAGCATCAGTTCGTATATCAGTCATATTCATTCACAGAAAAACACGAGTTACATTATAAGTGTAATAACAAATAATAGATAGAACTGTCGCAAAAGACATAGATTTTATCTACATAATATCTATACAGCCATCACGTCAAATATATAACCGATGCTTGATTGGTTACATGACATAATACACAGACCTTATTGTAAAAGGCATAAAGTTGTATAGATATTGTCAACGTCTAGTGAACGTATGTATTTATGTACTGTATATACTTATGACTTTGACTGTACACAATGATAACTGCTCATGATAAATGATTAATGCTTAGCGCTAATTCAAATAATTTACGAGTTGCAACCGTTGCAAGCCATTATTCTTCACTTTAGTAAAAGCATGATGGACTCCTTAAAATGTATCCGATCGAAGAACGCGTGACGGCGCCGCGCCGCGCCGCGCCGCGCGAGCGGGACGGCCTCGGGAGAAAGTCTGCCACAACGCCCTGTTATGGCGGCATTTCTCATTCCTTCGAGCCTTTTCCCCTGTTACTTGTGTAAATCTGTCTCTTTGGTATTATAATTACAGCCATATTTCTCTTGCCTGGGATTGTTAACATAGAAGGAGAGAAATAAAACACAATCCGACTTCATTCATTAAATAGTTATCTAGTTACAAATAGATGTTATTATTAGACTCTGTAGAATTCGTCATAAGTTCATAAGTGAATTTGTGGGTGGAATCGGTAATAAATATACCTGACTTTCTCAAATGCCTTTGTGATCGCATTGTACCTATTGTATCTATTGTAACTTAGGTTATATTATATCCACCGTTGATATTTAATCTAATACTTAATCGAGTATTTGTCGGGCTGATAAATGCCTGTGCCTAGGTTGTACGTATTGTTGCCTATATCAGAGTGCAACCCCCTCCTGCCTTAGGTGGGGCGGTAGAGTGGCCCTGCAGAGTCTAGCGCATCAACACAAGAGTGACCTCTGCGCGGCGCGCGCGGCGGCAAGGTCACGACCGCGCGTGCGCGTCAGTCGTGACCCGACCGTGTGCTGTGCCCGACTCCGCACCGCATGCGATATTCACATCAAACACAATAAACATAAAACCCATTATCAATCTTAACTACCCATTTTCGCTGAGACGCTGCATCTTACATCTACCACACAAGAGACACCATAAATTCATAAGCCATTTAATTCTAGTCGCAGTAGTGTGTAGCTCCATAATATACCTCTACGTACCTATAGGTATGTACTAATCGTGTCCCGTAGGTCGACAACATTGAATCACTATACCATCGAATAGCAACTCGCTGAGATCATAGATGGTTTTGTAGCAAGTAGGTATATTTTAGAAATGGATTATTATTTGATTTGGTACCTAGTCAGGGCTTGTTATGTTGTGTACTCGTACGATTATATATTTCACAGTTTGAATCACTCACGCAGCGATAAGACGCGTACTCTATGAGAAGTGATCCCGAGGCCATGAACTCGGCCACATCACAGAGACAACACACAACGAAATTATTGCGTTTGCATAAGCACACTATTGTTTTAACAACACTTCGTGAGATAGGTATGGTTTCAAGGTCTCATGTGACCTTCATTAACCCTGACACGCGGAAGTACCTATTTCGGTAAGAACTAATAATCCTGTGGAACTTTACGTTTATTATGGACTGGGCAAGTGCTTATTATTAAAATAGTATTTAATTTGCATAGTTAGCAGTTACCCGCAACGGTCGATTGTCGAACGCCTTATTAGCCGCGGAGGGAGGCCGCGAATGGCGGGACATGGGACGTTGCGGAAGGATCATTTACATCGCAACGCGACGGACGCGCGCAGACTCCTTGTACGTCGGGGCAGGGTGGCTGCTAAGGCGATCATGAGCCACGCCATGCTAAAAAATCCCGCATAGCGCTCCTTAAAAGTACTCTTTTTTTTCATGTTCTTAAGAGTATCGATTATAGCTTGAACTGTTTTCCCGGGGACTACATTCAATAAATTATTTTTCTTCGTTGTACTATAGCACCACACCTTACTTTCCACGGATGACTTAACATGTGTCATGTGATCGAGACTAGCCCAAGAAGGATTGGCGTCAGGCAATCGCCGGCCGTAAAACTATGCCAAAACTGTAGCAGCATCGTAAAAGACTACTCCGAGATGATGATGTATACATACTGCAAACTTGATGAAATTGTTTTATCGATCCATAATGGGTAGATAATCAACATATAAATATCACTTCAATAGGGAAATAGTAATGAAATTGCGCCAATGCATCAGAACAGTTATGCACGGAGTGAGAGGCGCGCCCTTGCGCGGGCGCCGGGTCCTTGCCGCATGTCGCGGCGGCGGCGCCGTGGATTCGGCCCCAGCACCCGCGGGCGGCAGGCAAGTGAATGTCCAACCTTACGCCGAGCAACAACACTGCAACTCGGACTGCAGAAGCCCTCGGGCGAAATGCCTCCGTTGATCGAAATTAATTACCGCATAGCCTAATATGCAACGCAGTTTCAAGAGGTACTTAGGTATCGAATGAATCCCTTACATATTTAATCTTAATTGCACACAAGGAAAAGGAAATCGCTAACGCATAACAAATACATCCTTTACTTTATAGATGACGTAGCTGCGTAACTTGAAGATAATCTGTAGGTGCGTAGACTTTAACGTTCCGAGCTATTGAAAAACAAGTCAATTACCATAGATACTCGTAAACCAGCAGCATCGTAGTAAAGTACTACAACTAGGAATGCAATTATAAATATGCAATTATAAATATACAATCAGATTCTATGCATTTCTAATTCCCTTCGTGCTAGAAGTCATAAACTGATTTTTCTTAGGCCATTATATTCCCATTTAATTTAATAAATAAAGTAAATGTACGCATGTAGGTAACTGTAATTAATTTCCTTTATATCTAAAGGGGTTATTATTTGTTTACACAAAACTAGCGTAACGTTTACACGAAAAAGTCTTAAAACACGTGTGCAACTTAGAGTCTATAATTACACTCTAAAACCTTTGTCCTACGTCGAACTCAGAAACACAAATTTTTCATTGGATACTTCGTGGTATTCTAAAGGCATGAACCATGTTGATAACGTCATTTCCTAATTAACACCGCCCCGTGTATTAACGTTTGTGTCGGCTAACGCCAGGCGCGATTTATGACGTATTCATTTACACCTTATTCTCTTATGTTACGATTTACAATCTTCAGATTGTGTGGTAATAAAACAAAACACAATGACTTCGAGCCAATTCATGTTTTCATTAAATCGTTGTTAGCACATTGTGTACGAACACGCCTAGTGGCGAGGACACTAGGTTCAAACAACATTGATTTTCTCATTCATTATGCAAAAGGATTATTAATTTTAAAGGGATTAGATAATAGAGTTGCGGGCGAAAAGCTAGTTTTATACAAGTTAGGTAAATAGGTACCAGCAAACAATATACAGGTAAAAAACAAAACGCTGCTATCAATGCAGTAAAAAGAAAAACAACTAACGGAGTTGTTGCGTCAGAAAGGGGCTATCTAATATTTTTAGTAAAAAGTAAAATAAATCAATTCCTTAAGTTGTACAGTCAATCAAAAGCAATGAAAACCTTAAAAAGCAACTAACTTCATTTTAACGCGGAATTATGTAGTTATGATCGTTATTATTATCTACCATAAATGTTAGCGAATAAATTTAACATCTGGTGACTGGTAACTTCAGAAAAACTGTACATACTCGCATATATCCCAATATAATAATGCATAAACATCAGTTTTAGCCAATGTTTCATCGTCGTTGATCTTCGAAAAATAGCTCTGTTGCCCATTAACTACTGGTACTTATCCCAGATCTTGATATAAATATTAAGGGATAAGAAAGCTTCCTCTAAACCGGTCCAGAATATAGTTTTAACTTTCCTGTACGTTAATTAGTTTAGGAGTTATTAAGGTTCTGATCCGTATTTTTAGAAAATATTATAGCAGAAATTGATCATTATACAGGGTGTCCCAGAACTTCATGTCAATATTGAGGGATAAGAAAGCTCCCTCTTTACCGGTTCAGAATATAGTTTTAACTTTCCTGTATGTTCATTAGTTAACGAGTTATTAACGTTATGGAGGATTAGATATCAAGTTTTAGAATTATAAATCGTACCTAGCTATTTTTAGCCAAGGTAGGCAAAGGTGTACCATAAGGTAGCCTTATTTATCATTAAAACTGTATCATTCATTAAAACTTCAATAATTTTAACTACTACTTACTACTTTTTTGTAGGGCTTTAACTTCTAACTGATAGATTTAAAAGTTAAAACCATATCCTGGACTGGTAAGGATTTTTGATTTTGCCTTCATCCTAAGTTAATTAAGTTTAAGTTCTGCGGGCCTAGTATGTGCGCGTCTATATCGCGTGTCAAATGTGGATAAAGCATCCGTCACTCTCGTACTTATTTACGTGTAAGATGGTGACGGATGCCTTATCCAAACTTTGTCACGCGATATACGAAGCCATATTAGGGCCTCTGAAATAGCCTGTATAAAATCGACCGTAAAATTTGAATTTACAAACTGAGACATTCCTAAAAAAGAGCTTGTCTTAAAGTAAACGCTAGTTTTGGTTTCCTCGTATAGGTACTGTGTTATCGACAAAAAATATCACTAAAACATTAACTTTTGGTTGCGCCTTTTATAGGTTTTTTATTTAATGAACTTTCCCCTCCAATGTTTGAAATGTTTATAAAATATGTGATTAAGGTTTAAGAAAACGTCATCAGCAAAACGGGAAGCCTACGGACGCGGCGCGGCGGGTAGCACAACCGCAGCAGATATGAAGGCAATTTTAAAATGATTTCTACAAGAATTATTATTATATTTCTTCAAAATTATCGAATGAACTCGTTCACTTTATTTACAAAGGGGATGTCTACAATATGCATAATTATTTGAATTATGAATCAACCACACCTGTGCTCAAAATACGCTGACGCACCGTAAACGCAGTGGTGTCAAGTTTTTAACGCATACGTCCACACGAAGTAAGTCACGTCACTACGTTTGTCCGGTGGGGTCGATCCTTTAAGTATAATAATAAAACATTGTTCTACTTATATTACTTCGACATCACAACAACGTAGCACAGCTTGCTAGAATACAATAACACTCAAATAATTGTCACTACCGCAAACATGTTAAAGAATTTATTTTAATCCATCTTTATTAGAATTTGCATAAGTATGTACCTTTTTTGCAAAAAGTTACTGCCAAAGATGCATAATTAAGAATTCTTGCATCATGTTTTTACTTGCGTCGTAGGGTACTTGGCTCCATATTAGTGTACATTCTTACACATTCCTTTAGTAAACTTTGTTTACAAAATAAAACCACGAAACATTTTGTATTATTTTGTTTTGTTGTACCGTAGTCTTTAAGCTGAACTCAATTACGATTGTATGTACCAAAGTATGCACCCATGTATTATCAAGTTGAGCCGTATAACGAATCGAGTTAATAAAAACGTACATTCATATACTAAAAAGGTAAAGCTAGCCTTGTTGACGTCTGTCCTTTCGGTCGCACCTATCACTCGCTGATCCTCCGTCTTTTTCTCACTAATAAGCTACAACACAAGCCCGGGCCTCACACACGCAGATACAATATCTGCCTCTGTGTGCCTCGCGATGGATGAATAAACAGTTTCTCCGATTTTACGACTCAATGGTTACTGATACCTATCTATGTAAAGGTTGTTAATGATTTTGAAAGACATTATTTTAATGGTCTTGTGAAATACGACAAATTAACTCTGAATCACAACCGGTTCCAGTTATGCGCTGCTGTCAAAAAGTGCAGCACATGTGTGTTTAATTGATCGCGTCCGATCCGGGGAATTTGCGCAACCGAAGGTCTCGCAGACACGGCTTCGCCGCGAGCGCGGCGCGGCGCGGCGCCGGCGCCGGCCGACTCCGCGAGCCACTGCACGGGCCTTCTCCGTCCACTGTTCACAGTGAAAATAATACCCGTACCGATGTAAGTAATTACTAATTATCTTCTGACTTGACCATAAACAAAGGGCAAACAACGGGATTGGAGTCTTCGGTCTCGACCCTTTATGGGATTCTAACCACAAAGGAATCCCCGAAAGACAAAAAAAAACTGTATCCCATTAATGTCCGAAGCGCTCCCCGCCAACGCGCACTCATTCTCGAACCTGCCACCCGGTGATAAGAGCCTGTCTCGCGTATGCGCCCGCGCCAGCACTGTATAAAATATTGATGCCTTACAATTTCAAACCTTGATATAAGATAATAAAATGCTATAATGGATTTGCTCTTGTACGGCCGCGGCTGCGAGCGAACAAAAAACATCGACAGATTTACCTACAGTATATGGACATGGCCTTTTTTAACTAAATTGAACATTTATCCATCAGAATATAATTATTAATGAAAATACATATTTACGCCAAGAAACAGGAAAAAATGCAAATTGAAGTAAAGGGCAACATGATTATCATATTAACGTGCGACAGGAACTTGGCATGCTTAACACATAGCACAGCAAATCAGCTACATTGGCGGTAAAAAAATTATACTTATCTACCGTACACTGTATTATTTGATGTAAGTTGTTCTCGCTTAAAATAGGCAAAGTCTTCTTACTTAAGGAGTTCAGTGCGAGTAAAAGATAATTGCATTTTAATACATACTAGAATGTCTACTGGGTTAGAATGGTTAATATTATATATATAAAAAATATCGTATAAACCGTCATGTACGACTTCCACCAAGCGCGTCGCGCCGTAGCGCAATTACAGTGTGCTTATGGATATTGAAACATCTACTCAGTTGTTAAAGTTCATATTTGCATGGAATTTACACAGGTCGCAACCAGCTGTCCCGAGCGTTCGCTGCGACCACTGCGGCGCGACGCGGCCGGGGGAGACCGTACAACACATTACACGTACATGTTACAATCATTTATCTTCAATGTTTTTATTAATAACTAAGTATCTAACGCTAAAACAATGTAGGTGATTTTATTTAATAAAACAAAATGAACTAATAATTAGTTCACAAGAACAGCTTTACAACTACCTATTCAAAATTTGGTTTACAATAACGTCAATAACTGTTGCGAGTAAGTACCTACTAATATAAGTCAAAAACGTTGCAATTGCGTTGCGTTGAATGTGTATATTGTATTGTGGGATACACAAACGAAACAGGGAGCTCCAATACTTATGACAGTTATAGACAGGTAACTATAACTTCAAAGGCAGTAACCGTCGAAGAATACGAGTAATCGTTAAGGGTATCGGGGCACATATAATTTACTTCATGTATATAACGACTAATACTTTCAGTTACCAATTTGAAAAGAAGTATCAAAAGCCACATTTTTTATACACAATCTAGAAACCCTGCTGCAGGATCATGTCGCGTGTGGACTCAAGGATATTTCCAGCTTGACGTAAACAACGAACGCCTTAAAGTAACAGAAACAGACAAAAACTATCATAGAAGCGTGATGTTCGGTGCATTGCACATACGTGACAAGCGCCTATGGGAAAGTAATTAGTTGCATCGATGACAAAAAATAATCCAATTCTCCTAACCAATCTAACCTAACTTAAAGTAACAGTTGTTATAGGAGAGTTTAGGGAGGCCATTACTGTCAAGTAAATAAGAGGTATCAAAACGTTGACAATACGATAATTAACACGTCAAAAGCTAAAAGGCTGTAGAATCTCAGCCCTGGTAATAGGTAGCTCAATGTAGTCGTTGCCCAAAAAAAACGGACTTCAGCTATTTAACCATTACGTCGTGGAATTCGTTGAATTGACGATAAACCTGTTTATGTAGGTCAAATACAAAACACATAAATAAATACAACATACATTTTTCTAGTTACTTAAAATTTACAATATTACAATTAAATAAAACATGATCCAACTCAAATAAACTACTGCATGAATTAGTAACACAAGTATAATTAAACCAAGGTCAGACAAACAAAGTCGGCGTCTTACAATATTGTAAATTTATAGCTAAATGGCGGTTTTTGACTGATCTACGAGTACGATGATGATAATGTGTGTGTGTGTGTGTTTTATTGGAGTCGGTTCCTAATGCTTTAACCTGATCGACCTTTAATTCAGTTGTGGTTTGCTATCACATTTACTATTGGAAGTTCTAAAATGCGATGCATCGATACTCGTAAATTTTGTAAAGTTGAACCTAGGTAAGTGATTAGCGTTTAAGTTAATTAATTAATTTACCAATGCATACTATTGATAAGAAATACTTAAAATTCATTGATTATTTTAGACGTTGTCAGCTTAACAGGATCATACCCTATACTCGTATATGGTGTGAACGCTTTAAAGCTCGCCGGTTGTACACGTCGTCGAATCCAAAGGAGAGTTGCTGAACAGAATAACACTGCTAGTCTTACGCTGCGCTGGGTTAATAAATAAGATACTATTTACTTTTAAAAAATGGATAGATAGTGGCAACGATAATCGTATCTTATAACTTATAACTACGAATCGAACAATTCATAGTGAAAAAGATGTTTTTATTTTGTTTGGAGACAATCCTTCGATTTTCAAAATGAAAACAATTGCTATTGCGTTAGGCAATAGAAAATCGAAGATCAATGTTACGATATCTCCATCCATTTCTCCTGAATAAATTTTGAGCGACGAGTGAAAACGTTGAGGTGAGTTTTCGAATTTAGTGCATAGTAGTAAGTAACCGTTTTAAAAGAGTGGGTAAATATTCTTACAAGAACATAACACGTTGGTTATACTTGTAATAGTTTATTATGTGTTCCCTACATAACAGAAGAAGAATATTCACAGGGTCAATCCACGTTATGCTAGCGGTTGGAAGAAATTTTATCCCCCGTCGAGATTTGTGTCGGACGCTGCGTCGGAGTGAGCCTGTGTGCGGTGCGCGCATGTGCGCGTGCGATGGGAAGTGAACCCTTTACGCGGGGAAACCGTTTTTTATTTGCACTCGGACACCGGCAGGTAGAAAGGATGATCGTTAATATTTAAAGGACATACTAAACTTCATGTTTATACACGCGGTCATGATCTGATGCGATTCACAACAGGTTTCACTGATTCATTGAACTTGTAACTACAATAGAAAACTGGTTCGGATGTGAGGTAATGAGGAAGTGAATAAAAATAGAATTACTTTTAGTTTTTAAACAATTACTCGTGAGTAGAGCAGAGGGTCCGAACTTTGACAACGTTATTGGAATCTCATGAGATCGGTAATCAAATTTGGTGTTAACTATTTTTATTCGATTAAAAAATGATTATTATATTATAAGGAAGTATAAGCTATGTTTACTGTGTAAAAAAAGATATAGAAGAAATCTGTCACTCTTTTAAATTCATGGTTGGGACTATGACCTGAAACTAACAGGAAGACCGTTTATTAAAGTTTACATAAATACATAGCGATATAACGTAATATGAGAGTAAAAACGTCCCTCGCTCGCTGGCGGAATGGCCTCGGCGCGCCGGGAGCGAGCGCGAGACCCCGTTGATGTCTTTTGCTAAGAACTTAATGCCTCCCACTTTCACAAGTTTGTTGACCCTGCCTCATGGAATATTTTGTGCGAATCCTTAATTAACATTCTCCACGTTTAACAATACACAAACAATACACTGGTGTTGTCTGATCCAAACTGAACCCTTTTTTATATATACTTAATATCGAGGTCGAGTTTGTAGTTGCAAATTTCATAAACGGGTAAACATGTTTCGTTCGTTACATAACATTGTTTGTACAGTTTTCGCCAGTTTAACTGCCTATCACGAAACTGTGATGTTATGAGTTCATGCAAGAAACACTAAATTCGAGTACGATGGATAAAAAGAGTACATAACTGTAAAGGCTTCGAAAAAAAAAGTTGTTTACCGGGCAGATAATTACATTAAATAATGATTGGGGGCAAAAAGGCAACGGCGGCGGCGCTCATCTCGAGGGCTCGCTGGCCGCGCCGAGGCACTAAAATAAGGCTACGCGGGCGCCGCGGGGCGCGGGCGGGGGCGGGGGTGCGGGCGCGGGCGCACCGGCAGGGGGGAGGGGGGCACCGCCTCTCGCCCTCGGGAGAAACCTCAAGTGTCAAGTCATGTTCGAAAGCGATTTTATCGACTTCTACCCGACCTTTGGTTTAGGAAGGTGACGTTATTTTTTTGACCCCATCGATTTGGTAGGTAGGTTGATTAGTCAGGTACAAACTTCAAAACACGGGTCGAGTTGGCCAAGTCGATCTTTATGTTATTTGAACTTACTTTTATTTTTGCTTGAAGAGGAAAAAATAAATAGCAGACTTCGTTTGAAATATAGAAACCCCGTGTAGATTATTTATTATGGGTAGGTACTTATTCAAAGAAGAAGCATCACACCTAATCTTCTACAACGACGTTGTGTTCAGTGTTATGGAAGCGGAGTATATATTTTATTATTTTTATTTACTATAAAATACCGGGATTTATGGATTGACGAGTAATAAGCTGAATACGATATCGATTTGTTTTTAATACTTTTGTGGCGTGAATATAACATTAGAAGCAATAAACGACATAATTGTCAGTTAGGCTTGAGTTAGAGTGAAGTTTTATAGCTTGGTTTTTTTCTTTCATTCTACTAGGTACTACTACTACGGCTACTAAATATCCCTTTTGCTAATTATATTCACATAATTTGTAGAATAGTCGGAGAGTGACCATATTTTTCTTTAGTATTATCACTACATAGCATAAAACAAAGTCGCTTCCCGCTGTCTGTCTGTCCGTATGTACGCTTAGATCTTTAAAACTACGCAAAGGATTTTGATGCGGTTTTTTTAATAGATAGAGTGATTCAAGATAAAGTTTTTTATGTATAATAAATTCTTTTATATACGGGTGCTACAGAAAACTCACATAAACCGAAGCGAAGCGAGAGCAGATCGCTAGATGAACTTTACGCGTGTGAGACATTCTGTATATTATATGTCGTTGATCGTTTGAATACAGATCGGAAATACGCTGGGATCTCGTAGCGAGCGCCAGCGCTCAACAAAAAGTGATCATTAAAGTGTCGGAGCGGCGGGCGCAGCGTCCTAAACGATCCGGGTTTTTATCACTCTCCATACAACCACGCTTCTTGTCTCATCTACTAACTTCTCCTTTTGGAACTTATTGTAATTATCAGCACACAATGCGCCATCCCGAATAGGTCCCGGAGCCCGCGGTGACCCGCGCGCCGCGAATACCTCGGGCTTATTCCACATCTCGTTCATAAAACATAAGAGCGCATAGGGGTTATGGAACCAGCGGACTTTGAGCTCTAACTCGTTGTCATCAGGCGAGATCGGGGTCAGTTTCTTTTCATTCGTTTATTAAAAAAATGTTTTTAGGATCATATCTCTATGGTGAGCCTATTCTTTAAATCCAGTG
Source organism: Acleris laterana (assembly GCA_963966035.1). Classification (NCBI taxonomy): domain Eukaryota; kingdom Metazoa; phylum Arthropoda; class Insecta; order Lepidoptera; family Tortricidae; genus Acleris; species Acleris laterana. Next base: position 10,760,288 of record OZ014440.1, read on the forward strand.
TCTTTAATAAGGAATATTTATTGGACAGTTCCTAGGAGAATATCGATAAACAAATTCTACCCGGATGGAATCACGGCCAGAAGGTACTACTTCTGCCATATAACATAAATTAATGAGTGAACGCAACACAACGCAACCGTGACTGCAGGAACCTTATTAAGACCCGAGTTTTTAATTTCATTATAAGTAGGTACCGCTGATATTTCACAGATTCTTCCTTGATAATGTCTTTAATGTGAATCGTGTAAATTTTAATGTCCTTCGTATGATGCTGTTATTGCTGTAACCGGTAAGATTCCAAATGACAACAGGAAATCTTTAATCTGTTGTATCAAAGTTATGCATTAAAATGGTTCTCACCGTGAGTTACATCACACGAGCGCGTCGCCTGCTTACCAACACTTAATACGAATTACTTTTTCGATAAGGCGAGTGGATGGAGCAGTTAAGACTGAGTTTAGTTAGTGGACTGGGATTCGTTAAAGCCTTATTTATTACGATCGGTTGGACACGACTATTTATTTCTTAACAAGAGGGAAATGGAGTCCAATCTTCATAATTTCCGATGGATAAAAACGATATCTGACCCCGAGAATGGATGTATAGTCGACTAAGATTTTTCTTGACCTCTCTTTGACTCTATTTGTACTTATGATGCTAAGGTTCAAAAGCCGTAAAGGACTTTCTTAGTCAACCAACCCCAGTTCATATGAAAAAAATAAGATGCCACCATATCTAGCCTGCGGCTCGTCGTATTCAGACGAAGACCATGGGCTTAAAAAAAGCCTATCAACGTCAAAGCCTTTCAACATTGTCTCAGTAATAGAAAAATATACTTAATCTACACTTGTTAATCAAAAGGTTTATTCGTTTGTTTATTAAAAGATATCTTTAAAGCAACTGTTAAGGATCCTGAAAAAACTTTTTTAACTAAAAACTACAGTTTCCGTGTTAAACCTAACCTAACCTTCAATTTAGTCACCTAACCTAACCTAACACCTAACCCGAATGGGTACGGGTTGTTTGTTTGATACAATTACGAAGTACTTAATTATTTTTTAAGTTCTTTATTCACCTATCCAAAGGCGTGTTAAATAAACTTTTGTTTTGGTAGATTTTTTTTTGGAAGTTAATGAAATACTTACGTAAGTATATTGTTCTTAACTTCCATCTCATAATAACAAAACCACAATTTTATTGCAAATCCAAAAGTGGACAAAGTTAATGTATTCAAAAAAACCTTATATCTATTGGACATTCAAGTGCTAACTCACGCAGTTCATCGCTCCCTTAATAACCGAGAGAGCCCATTGCATCTCAACTCAGCTTGTAAATAATAGGTAATATAATAAAGAAAAAGCAAAGTTTGCTCACATTCTGGATTTTTACCAGAATTCAATAGCATAACTTGGAAATAAAGCGACGACGGGCAAAGTAAGAATCGATGGACCCCAAATAGGTAATCCCAACAGAGACAAACCGCTAATAAAGAGTCGATGGGAGGGTCCGAATGGGAGACGCATCGTTAACACCACGAAACATCACATTCAGATATCTCTGTCTATTTGCTTACGAAACTTAACAGTTTACATTACTTATTAAACATATTTCTACTATAGTGTAATGAAAGCAACCAGACGGAGCTACATTGGTGCCGTGGAAACTGGGCTGAGCACTGGTGTGGGACGCGACGTGTGTGGACACATTCGCCCTTTCCCACTTCCAGTCAACCCGTAATCAGGCAGGTGCAGCAGCTGATCAGGCCCAAACCCTCAAATGCCGCAAATATTCAACATTATTAAATTATTACGAATTTGTGGCGCTTACAGTGGAGATCATGCGACTATGGGGACTTTGGTCAGCCGATATGATAAAAAAAAAAAAAAAAGATAAAAGATATTTATTCAGTAAGTAGGCCGCACGGGCACTTTTACACGTCAAGAATCTACCAGCGCTTCCCAAGAGGAGACACTGCTGAGAAGAAACGCCGCAAGAAACTCAGCAGTCAGTCATTTTTTAAACATATTACAATGGTATGAAAAGCATTATTAAGACAAATAAATATAACAGAGATGTCCTGGCTCATAGACACCTCCGGAGATCCTACAGCTGATGCTTACCTCTCCCAAAGGATTGGGCTTGATATCCAGAGAGGTAATGCAGCCAGTGTCATACGAGTAATTACCATGCCGTGAGCGGACCTGCTAGAGGCGGTGTACTTTTTATAGTGGTGACTATTATTTATATATTTTAATATTTTAATAGCTTAGTTTTAATTTAATATTTTTTTTATTGTGTTAATATTGAATTCTGTAAATATTATGTAAGTAGTTTTAATAATGTGCATAGAACTATTACACCCGTATTTATAGTAAAGAAAAGTAATTACTTGAGTATTAGTAGTGTCAAAAGTCATATAAAAATCGTTGGTTAAGTCATTACTTTTACTCAAGTAATTACTTTTCTTGACTATAAATACGGGTGTTAGTCGTAAAGTAGACACCCCAATTACAATTTGCAATTTTTGCCTTTCTGGCTACGGGATCTCAAAATCGCTTGCATTCAAGTGACAATCTTTCCCTTGCTTTCCCGTCAAATAAATCCAAAGCTTATTCTATATGTAAATCCTTTTCGGTTCACGCTGTGCGGTTGTGGAATCTATTGCCTCCTGAAATTAGGCAGTCTCAGTCTGTAAATTCTTTTAAATCTCGACTAAAGAAGTTCTGGCTTCTCCTTAAACTTTTTTTTTTCCTGCTTATTTTGTATATTTATTTAGTATATTGACTATCTATATACATATATACAGGGTGTCCCAAAACTCAACGATAAAGTGACAAAGTGAAAAGCAACCACTGGGACACCTAGTATGGAGAAACAAACTTTATGTGATTACTTAAAAAAAATACTGATAAAATAAACGGGCAAATAGGTTTAAAAACTTCGCCAATTCGTAATGATTATAATTATGTAAGATACCACTGAAAAACTTATGAAATACATAACGAAATTAATGATTTTTCGTGACATGGGCATAAGGGAAAATTACAAAATTTCAGATTAAAATGATCAATATCTCCGAAACTAGCGAAAATCGCTGAACATACATAGGTGTTAAATCGATAGCTTTTTAGCTGCCCTATCAGCCCTTGGCGGATTATCGTTGAGTTTTGGGACACCCTGTATATGTATATAAGATTATGTTTATATATTTTATCTATTGACATTTATAGAAATTACTTTTAGTGTTGTATTTGGCTATTCGTTGTAAATTAATTATTTCTCAATCTCTCAAAGGTTAACTGGAAGAGATCCCTTAAAAGGATAAGTTCGCCTTTGTACATCAATGTTATATTTTTGTCTATTTTATAATTGTTATCTCTTGTTTGTACAATAAAGTGTTTACATACATACATACATACAATATTACACGTAAAGGTACAAAAATTGTAAAGATTGGTCGTCAATCAAAAATGATAGCATAAATGAGATCCTTCGTAGGTGAACTTAAGCTTAAGGGATTTGGTCCTGGGCCTGGGTGTAGTGATAAAGCCTACAACAACGGTTGAACTAAATCGACACACTTATACGTTACAGTGCTTCATGCTTGTGTAAAATGGACTTTAAGCTGCGTTTTTTATTCATTTGTACATAACATGACACGTGTGCAAAGTTGCACACGCTGGGCGAATTCGATGTAGTTATGCAGCAGTTAAGGCGTGTGAAGAAATGAACTAAAACCGCGCGGTACTGTTTTGAATCCCAGGTCTCAACGCAGAACGTGTCTGTCACGAGGCGGTGTGTTAAAACACGGTGCCAAGAACTTGATATTGTATAGAAATCCGGCGGCATGGCACTGAGTTATCAGAGTATGGTAAAATATGTACTTATCCAGAAAGTACTGAGATAAAGACAGAGACCGTTGAAAAACACAAAATTAGGTATTGAAAATAATTTCGTTGCTAAGCGTTGCCTACCTCATGGGGCAAGGTTGATTAAATATGAAGCTCGATCGGGGCCTACTAAATCGATAATGTAGAAGTATCATCGATGGGGCTCCACTCCACGGCGCGCCGGCGCGCAAGTTCAAGGTGAGCGCGTCGCTCCGCCCACGCGGCCGCTCCTAGCGACCGTTACTGCACGCCGCTCGGCCGAGCTATTCTCTAACCCAACACAGTTCGGCGACGGGCCGTGCGACGCGACGCGACAGCCTGATCTAACCCTTACAACCCCCAGCAGCCTGATTATGTTCAAAAATACTAGGCTTGAGCCGACATAGTATGGTTGCCAGTCAGCACAACGTAACGTTGACGACGTAAACAGATCTATTAGATTTTGTGCTAGCAAATAGATGAAATTTACCCCGTACGGGATAGCTTTATATTCGACAAACGAAGAAATTAAGACTTTCTTACTTCCGTAGCAAGTAGGTGGATAATCTAGACTCTAGCCCCCTTACTTATAAACGTGGAATAAGCTTGGAATAGTTTATGTCATGTTTTGTCATTATTTGTAATTGTGACATTTGCATCTGACAGAAAGTGATAAAGCATGGCATAAACTATTCGAAGCTTATGCCACGTTTATAAGTAAGGGGGTAGAGGTATAGGGGAGGGGGGGGCATAGCGGGGTAGCGGGGCATAGCGGGTTAGCAGTACTTTTTGGCGAAGGACGAACGGCATGGCAATTTGAATAAGGCTCCGTGATTGGTGTTTAGTCTGCGCGTGACCGCCGCGAGCTTCGCAGGCAGCCGATTGACGCCGGTAAGAAATATTTAAAATATTTGCAAAACCTGTGTAATCCTTAAAAATATTGTTGATATTTGATTCACGTTCATTCTGTACCTTTATACTGTAGTCGTAAACGTTTTTTTTTGTGATCATCGGCGGATCTGAAGGATTTTATATTTCAACAACTAAGTCTGCTTATAAACAAGGCAAGATGGCGGTCGTTAATGTTTCGATGTGACAGCACGTAGGGGCAAAGTGGGGTTAAAGTGATGGGGCATAGTGGGGAACAAGCTTAATAGGTACCCCACTTTGCCCCCTAATTTTGCTTGATTTACCTTATGTGTTATTAATTGGTGCCTACCGTCGTTTGTTTCAGCTAAAATGGTTCGAACATATAAAAAGACGACGAATCAACACTCGTGGTCTTTAGAATCAATGAAAAAAGCGGTACTCCATGTCATATCAGGAGAAATAGGATATAAAAAAGCCGCTGGAATTCAATTCTGGAATCTCTGTGCAATGTATGTTAATGATTCGTTGGGATTTAACGTTAAATTTAACTAATGATCCCCACAGTTACTGTTAGAAGTGATATTCTTTGATAATAAAGATTTAATTCGTTTATAATAGTTGTTATAATTCACTACGCCACTAAACCCCTTCTCAAGCCCCACATTGCCCCTTTTCATACCCCACACTGCCCCATTTAGTACCCCACAATGCCCCTTATGCTGCCCCACTTTACCCCAATATACGGGGCATAGCGGGACAAAACCCACTTTTGATAAAATTTATCATGTACCTAAATTTAATTATATTCGAACAAAAAATAACATGCAGTATTATACCTTAGATACCAATAGTTAATTTAAGTTGGATTGCGTGTAAGTTATACAGATGAATCCGAATCTAACTCCCTCTGTTCCTTAGCTTCCCCGCTTTGCCCCCCCCCCCCCCTCCCCTACTAATTAGATGTCCGTGCCCGGCGTCACCTGGGTGTGATTTTTTTCAGGCAATATTTATGAAATATACTTTACGTTCTATTCTCAGACCTACTGAATAAACACACAAAATTTCATAAGAATCGGTCAAGCCTTTTAGGAGAAGTTGTTACAAACACTGTGACACGAGAATTTTATATATATTAGACTAGATGTCCGCGCCCGGCGCCGATTGGGTTAATTTTTTTTTCATCAGACCTTATAAAATATACTTTACGTCCTATTCTCAGACCTACAGAATATACACAGAAAATTTCATAAGATCGGTAAATCCGTTTCGCTGGAGTTTTGTAACAAACACTGACACGAGAATTTTGTATATTAGGTTATATATTATATTTTCTATACTAATTATAAAAAGGTAAAGTTTGTGACGTTGTAAGGGGTAATCTCTGGACAGATTTTGAAAATTCTGTTATCAATAGAAAGCCTCGTTATTTGTGAGTGCAATAGGCAATAAATTTACCAGAAAAAAAACGCTCAACGAGGTGGGCACGGGAAAAGCTAGGAGTTAATATAAACAATACCCGGGCTATTTATTTAGATAGGTACCCTGCGGTAAAACGCTGCGGATGATTTAGTATTATAGTATTCAAAAGTTAATCCAAATCCGTAAAGCTCGTCTTATGCCAATCAATACCGTCTACCTAATCACTCATTTAACAGTGTTTATTTAAACAAAAACCTTAAGTAAGTTTTTATCTTGATAAACAAAGGTGGTTAACATTGTAATTCAATTCCCGAGTATTGTGATGTTGGACCTATATACTTAATGTTTGAATACCTGCGCAACCGAAACGCGGAAGCGGCCAAAGGGCACTTAATTACTCGGCTCTGAGGCCTTAATCTTGTATTCACTATCTGTAAATAACTTACGTATATTTAGGTATAATCGAGGCCTTTACAACGATTCCACTCCCCAATAAAAAATCTCTCTTATAGAATATGATCAAGTTGAGATAAAGAATGAAGAAGATCATGTTGGGTGAATATCTTATAATTAGGCTTCAAAAGTTTGGGAATATATCAAGTAAATATTCTAAAGGCAGCCGGAGACTTCATTATCAGCACTGCAGTGGCCGACGGCGTCGCGCACCATTGTTAATGACTCTAATTACTTCTTAACTTGCGCCGGTTATTTCACCGGTTTGCTAATGCGCTAGCGCAAATTGACCATTAATGAGCTTCTTGTTAGATCCTCGTAATAAAGTCGTTTGTCGCTCGGCTGCGCAATGTCACAGCACCACACCTTCGATCGCTATCCTCTCCGTTATGCAACCTGCGCTGTTTGCTTCCAACATATAACAGCCGTGTGGCAGCTCGCAATACTCTCACGTACTACAGTTTATATGTGTGTCCCTTTTTAAATATTCAGCTTGAAGGAGATCAACACTAGGCTTCGACCACCCCATACGTGGGAATATGATCGTCAGTGCGAGTATACGTTACTCCTAAGTGGGTATTGACCGTCTGTAGATATCTAATATAAACGCATACAGAAATTTATTCATAATATAATTCAATGACCCCGCTGGCCTGCTTTCTCGTGGATTATATCAGTGCTCGTTCGGATACATCTACTTTAACAGTAGACTTAGTCATTCCTCTGGAATGTACCACTAGACAAAATCCGTTCTTAGGTACTCATGTCTACTCATGTCTTTTTAACGTATCGAAGGTTGTAATAGGGTAAATTAATTACTAGGTGTAATAAATTACATTTTATATTTCATCCAACTCCGCCGCATCCGCCATGATGGAATTTCCCATCTTTAATCGGTTAAGACACCTGGCAACGCGATATTTCGAAGCCATCTCATAAATCTAGGCAATAAAATACGACGCAACCTCGACTATTTGGACTTCATCTTGTTTTATACGAAATTTGATAACGGACTATAAAAATATAGAAGATGTGGATGTGTTAGTTAATTGTGTGGATGATTGTTTTCCGAAATACTTATTTAACTTTAGCTTATATACCTAATAGTTATGCTTAGCTTCCGCATTTTGTGTACTTATAACTTTTATAAGTTTTAATCGATTAAAATTTTTAATTAGGAAAGTATAAGATACTAATAAGAAATCAATAATAACCTGAGATGTAGGTTACCCAGGATACGATTAGGTTTTTAGAAACGAATTTGGTCAATTTGCGTTATTTTTTGGATGAGACTGATAAAAATCGATTTGCATCGTGGTTATATAGGCCACGCAACTAAGGTCCATATTAATAAACTGATCTCGTCCCTCAAGATTCGTCAAAAATGTTAGTTTTCTAAGGCTTGACATTTACTTAGACGTGTCTTGTGACGGGCATCTTGGTCATGATCATGATGAGTTTATTAATAGTTTTTACAATTCTGTTGTTGAGTTAGTTGTCAAATTTACCTCGTAAACTTTAACACTAGGTATTAATCTAACAGACGTATATAGATAGAGTGCATTGTAACCGACCTGGGTATAGTGATGACCTGGCCGAGCTCGTCGACGACGTGGTCGGCCAGCACCAGCACGGTGCCCGGGCCACCGCCCACCACGACGGACCCGTCGGGCGCGCCCACCAGCGTGCCGCCCTCCAGCCCGCTGATCATCTCCACGCGCTTCTGGTCCGGCGTGGTGGTGTAGATCACGGTCTGCTTGTCGTCCTCGTAGATCAGGTCGATGGGCGTTTTCTCATCGATGGCTTCCATGCCCTGGTCGTAGACGTCCGGTTGCACGGGTGCTT